>VUQH01050609.1:0-19912 GCA_015106775.1 Etroplus canarensis | reverse complement strand
AGCAGCTTGGGAAAAAAAAAAAAAAACAACCAGAATTACTCCGACAGGAATCATGAGGATGAGCACAGTTTAAAAACAAGTAGAGAAAAGAGTAACAAAATAAAGTATATGTTTTTTAAATAACATTCACTAATCAAATGGAAAACTATATTTAGCTCATCATGTTGTTTTGATGTCAGGGAACAACTGAAGATGTACAGAAAACTTCTCCTAAGGCTCATTGTAATCACATTGTAACCTGATAGTGCTACATCAGATGAAGATGAGATGCACTGTCTTAATCCCTGAGAGGGAATTGGGTCAAGGCTATAGTCATTAGCACACAAATAAATCTAAACTACTTCAAAAATGCAAAAATGGATCAGCTGTTCAGTATAAACAACCTCCAAAAGGCTTGGCTGCACTTTACTGTGACAGCCAGAAATGCTGTGACCACAGGTTAAATGAAAACACTATTATATGAAAAACAAAAGACTGCCATACTTTAAGAACTTTAGGATCTAAGGATATTAGGATATAATGCAATATACACTTACTGGCCACTTTATTAGGTATGTTTTTTATACTTGCCTATCCCATTGCAGCAACCCAATACTTATAGGCATGTGGACATCGTCAAGACAACCTGCTAGAGTTCAAACTAAACGTCAGAATGGGGAAGAAAGGTGATTTAAGCAACTTAGAACCTGGCATGTTTGCTGGTTCCAGACCAGGGGCTTAATCCTCCAAGTCAAAACATCTCAAATTGGTTTCTTGAATATGACCGTGAGTTCATGGTTCTCAGATGGCCTACTGACAAGTCTGCAGGAAGTGTGTGATGCTACCATGTCAATATGTCACCTTGTTGAGTCTATATCATGCAGAATTAAGGTACCTCTGAATGTAAAAGGAAGTCTAAAATAGTTTTAGCATGGTGTATCTAATGAAGTGGCCTGTGGTGTATATGCCTACTGATGTCCAAAAATGATAACAGAAAGGTGTTGTTAGCAATTTGATCCATCCACGAAAGGAAATTTTAACAGTCAGAAGCAGATGTTTTATAGCTATGAAAAGTCTTCAGGCAAATGTTCACACCAACAGATCTTTTTTATTACTCTTACAAATGGAACTAATCTCTCCTTTAACACTTTGCGTTATAAAACTGACCAGCTTAATGTAGAACAGAGTAATATAAGGTGTCTCTGCTGAATTTAATATATGCTGAAGACAATCATCAGAACCATGTTAATGTTACAAACATCATTCATACCACACCAGTGGAGTCAAAGCCATCATCTTCAAAAAAAGAAAAGCAGAGGTCTTATTCTGAGACTGATATTCATATTTTTTTTTTCCAGTTTTGTATAGGCGAACAGGGTATTTTATAGCCTTAGGGTCACGTAATTTTCTCTGTATAGAATAGATGTGTAGAACCTCAGCTCTACTAGAAACATGAAAATCACTATAATTGGAGTTGCAAGCTCTCTGTGCAGGGATACATCAGTGCTGTCTCTGCCACAGATTCTGGAGCTGATGGTGAATATGAATGTTTAATGAAACCTACTTTTCTGTCATGTTTCATAAAATCAGACTCCCAGAATTCCCTGCTCCCTTTTGTTCTCACTGCTTTTCTCTTGGTCTCTCTTCCTCTGCAGGGTGAAAAAGATTTCAGCAAGCGATAATGATGGGAAGCAGGACTGGTTCTCTGTGCCCGTGCCCCCCTCCTCTGGCACCAGGCTGCAGGTGGCAGGCCTGTCGCCTTCCACCGACTATCAGTTCAGCATCCTGTCCCAGAATAAAATGGGAACTGGGCCCTTCAGTGACATCGCCACTGCACGGACTTTGGGTCAGCATCATCCCCCTAGTTTTCTCTAAATCTGCCTATGGAGCTGAATTCCAAAGGCTGATCTCGTTTTGGCACAAGCTCTAGATTTGCTGTCTGATTCACTGAGCTCCAAAGCTAACAAATCTATTATCAGATGTTTGTATTTCTCCTCACTCTCAGCTGTAGCTAATTAAGGTTAATTCTGCCCAAAGGCTAAAGGGAAACTTTAGCTATTGTGTGATTGAATATGTTAGTCAGTGCTCAGCCACAGTAATGATGTTTTTGCAGTTCAAGTAACTTTTCTGTGATCGAAAAAGTCTGCAAGTTATTCCATCAGTTCGTTTAATCCCCAAAACAAACCTAAACATAATTTGCAACCTTGATTTTCTCCTGTGCCTAGAAGATGAAACCTAATGTTTTGATCTCCTGGGTTCAAACGGATTTAACATTTCTGGAGCAAATCATTACCCAATTAGTTAGTTTGCATACCATATGGGGAAATATACACTACTCATAAAATTAAAGGAACACTTCTTAATCAGAGTATAGCATCAAGTTAATCAAGTCAGTTCAATTTTATTTATGTAGCTCCAATTCACAAAAATGTCACCTCAAGGTGCTAATCAAATTTCTGGAATATTGATCTGACCAGTTAAGTAACAGAGGGGGTTGTTCATCAGTTTTAGCTGCTTTGGTGTTAATAAAACCAACAACAGGTGCACTAGAGGGGCAACAATGAGACGACCTCCAAAACAGGAATAGTTTTACAGGTGCCGGCCATGGACATTTTTTCCCCTCCTCATCTTTTCTGAATTTTTTTTTACTAGTTTTGCATTTTTGCTAGAGTTAGTGTCACTACTGGTAGCATGAGGCAATATCTGGACCCTTACAGAGGTTGCACAGATAGTCCAGCTTCTTCAGGATGGCACATCAATATGTGCCATTGCCAGAAGGTTTGCTCTGTCTCTCAGAACAGTCTAAAGAGCACGGAGGAGATTCCAGGAGATTAGCAGTTACTCTAGGAAAGCTGGATCATAGAAGGTACTTAACCCATCAGTAGAACCAGTATCTTCTCCTTTATGCAAGGAGGAACAGGGTGACCACTGCCAGAACCCAGATCAGGTTCACCCTGAGCACATGTGACAGATATGAAAGGGTCTGGAGAAGCTGTGGAGAATGTTATGCTGCCTGTAACATCATTCAGCATGACCAGTTTGGTCAGTGATATTATGCAAAGATATATTCATGGAGGGATGCCTAAACCTCTACAGGCTAGGCAATGGCAACCTTACTGCCATTAGGTATCAGAATGAAATTCTTGGACCTATTGTCAGACCCTACACTGATGCAGTGAGTCCTGGGCTCCTGCTGGTGCACGACAATGCTCGGCCTCGTGGAACTGATATCACTCACTCTCACCTGACCTAAATCCAATACAACACCGTTAGGGCATTATGTTTTGGTCCATCTGAAACTGCCAGGTTGCACCTAAGACAGACCTGGTAGGAGATCCCCCAGGACACCATTCATCGTCTCATTTGGAGCATGCCCCAGTGTTGTCAGGCATGCATACACGCACATGGGGGCCATACAAACTACTAAGTACCATTATGAGTTGCTGCAATTACATTTTGACAAAATGGACTAGCTTGCTACATAATTTTTTCACTTCAATTTTCGGGGTGTCTTTAAATTCAGTCCTCTGTAGTTTGATCATTTTCGTTTCTATCAAATGATGTGGCATTCTTTCATTACTTACAAAGCCCAGTCTGTAACAGTATAGATATCCATCCTGACTTTTTCCCCATTGAGATCTAATGAGTTTTCAAAGTGTTGAATTTTTTGAGCATTATATAAATTATCTAGTCTGTTTTTTATGACTTTCTGTGATCCAATTTAGGCTATGTTTCCAGCGCTTTTTTAAAACTTAACACTAATAATAAACCCATCAGCCTGTACTTAGGGTGACCAGATGTCCCTCTTTATGTGGGACTGTACAGCTTGTTCATACCTTGTCCCTCTCTCCCACATTTTGAGACAATGTCCCACATTTTGACAGGACATACATTTTTCTGAAGTCTGGCTTTTACCCAATGCATGTGAAGAAGCAGAGAAGGCTTTTTATTATAGTACAGTGAAGGTTAGCCTTTCTAATGCTATGCCTATCAGGCGAAGTTAGACGTCAACACAAATTCACAAGTTGTGATGATTTTTGGTGAATATGATGGAGGCATCTGCCTCAACCGGTTGGGGGTGAGGGGAGAGAGAGGAGAGAAAGGAGAGCAAACAGTGGTACATAAATGCATCTGGAGTGAAAAGAGGTGGGTGGAGAATAAATGCCCAGCACATCATAAGAAGCCCCCCAGCAGCCTAAACCTATTGCAGCATAACTTATCCCTAACTATAAGCTTTATCAAAAAGGAAAGTTTTAAGCGTAGTCTAAAATGTAGAGAGGGTGTTTGCGTCCCAAATACAAACTGGGAGCTGGTCCCACAGGAGCGGGGCCTGATAGCTGAAGTCTCTGCTTTCCATTCTACTATTAAAAACTTTAGGAACCGCAAGTAGGCCTGCACTCTGAGAGAGAAGTGCACTGTTGGGAAAATATGGTAAATTCAATTCTGGATTTAACAGGGAGCCAATGAAGAGAAGCCAATATACGGGAAATATGATCTCTCTTTATAGTCCCCATCAGTACTCTCGCTGCAGCATTTTGGACCAACTGAAGGCTTTTTAGGGAGTTTTTGCAACAGCCAGATAGCAATGAATTACAATAATCAAGCTTAGAAGTAATAAATACATGAACTAGTTTTTAGTCCTTACTCTGAGACAGAATGTTTCTAATTTTGGCAACAGTGCAGAGGTGAAAAAGGTAAGTCCTACGTGTTTGTTTAATGTGGGCATTAAAGGGCATATCCTGGTTAAAAACAACTCCAACCTAATTATATTATGTCAACTGGTAACACATGATTGAATTACGTTTATTTAATGCAATTTAACAAGTCAGATCAACCCAACAGATTTAAGTTAGATGTACTTTAATAATTTAAGTGTCTTTAAATTAGAATTTTGGATTACTCTAGCTTAAATTTGAGATAAGTCAACTTAAAAAGTTTAACTTAATTATTAGGTATGTACCCTTGGCTGCTCTCCTGTATTTTCTCCAAGGGATCGCCATAGTGGATTAATCTGCATCGGTAATTTGGCAGAAGTTTTACACTGGATGCCCTTACTGACACAACCTTCCATGGTGAGAGGGTCTTGTGCCCCCACCTGGACCCGAACCAGGGACCTTGAGCTTATAAGGAGGTGAAAATGTAAACCACTACACTACAGGGACTTAAATTATTAAAGTGTCTTAAAAATCTTAAATCTGTTAGGTTGATCTGACTTAACTTGATTTAAAGAAACTTAATTCAATCATGTGTTACCAGTTGACATAATATAATTAGGTTGTTCCAACAATTCTCTTTTTACAGTGTACCTCCTTAGCATTGCTAATACATCCCATGTTGTCCCACACAAGCGGTATTTGCCACACATTTAGTTTGAGATCTAGTTACCCTACCTGTGCTAAATAATGCTAAACTGAGTTAATGAACACACTATACAATGCTTAGCATGTTAGCATTGTCAGAGCATGTTAGTGTTTATCTCAAAGCACTGCTGTGGCTAAATATGTTTTCAGATGTCAGAGAGCTGCCATCATGGCTGTCACTCTTTGTCATTTTTAACCTTTTTTTTCTAGCGGTAGGCAATATGTTCAAAGGTATTTTTTGAGATCTAGAGCTCTGTGTTTTTTCTTCGAAAAAGTATCAAAATTTCACTTGGGGCAAAATCAACATTAATACATGATGTTTATGCACCCCGTGGTACTACTCTTTGCTTTTTAGCTGAATTTATAGTACATTAAACTATATTTAGTCTGATGCCTCAGCCTAGTGAAGGCCAGGGCAGTGTGGTCTGTGGAATTGTTGAAGTTAAATGTTGATTTTCTCTGCCAGAAACATTTTATCATTCCGGTCAGAGAGGTGGTATCTGTGATACATCTGAGAGATCATGAAAATTCCTTTGAAGGTGAAATCCACTGCTGGATGCTGGAAATGAAATAAAGAAAAATATATAGATATTTTTTTTTATCTCTAAAACATTTGTGTTGGGAGCCAACAAATTAATGACTCTACCTGAAAGTAACTTCTTAAGATAAAAGCAAGCAGTAAGGATTCTGTATCAGTGGCTTTAGTAGGGATCTACCTTTTTACATTTTAATGCCAAAAATATAATTCTAAACTGTGTTATCACAATAATAGTTAAAGTGCTGTGCAGAAGTCTTAAGCCACCCCCATTTGTTTATGTTTTACTTCCAAGGAGCTAGACTTACTTGTAATTTTCTTCAAGTGAAAATAAAGTAGAAGTTTTTGGCACAACTTTACCTGCTTCCCTACCCTGTCGCACAAATACATAATTTTTTCTCATTTCTTTAGCTGAATCTATGAAAAATGCCAAAGACAACACAGTTTGACAGGCATAAACTAGTATTTTTGCACTAACAAGGTGATTCCAAAAGAGCTATTAGCTGAAAACTTGGCATATCTCAGCATGGTGCGCAGTGTGTCTAAAAATTTGAAGAAACTGGACAACAAAAGGAAAAGTGGCAGGCCTAAAAAAATCTACAACAAATGAACAGTATCTGAAAAGCCTTGGCACATGAGAGATGCATCTGGCCCTTCAGTTAGTCCATCCACTGTTGGTCTCAGTGGAAGTGTGGCTGTCAAGATGCCATTCTTAAGGAAGGGAAATGGAGAAAAAGCTGAGGTATACCAAATAACACAAGAATTGTACTAAAAATCAGTGGCAACAGGTCTTATGGAGCGATTAATCCAAATTTGAATTTTTGGTTCAGATCATCATTAATATGTACAGTGGATGTTAGAAGACAGGTATAACTGTGAGTGTCTATGGCCGTCTGTAAAACACGGCAGAGGCTCTGTTATGGTTTGTGGCTGATTTCAGCCAGTGGTGTTGGAGGTCAGAATTGATGGAATGATGAACGTAGAAAATTCAGCTTTTGATCCACCATGCGATACCACCTGGTAAGTGTTTGATTGCCAACGGCTTGTTTTTTCAGCATGAAAATTATTTGCAGTAAAACCTACCTGGAGAGAAAAATGGAACACTATCAGTCATGGATTGGCCTTTGGAGAGCCTAGACCTCAACATTATGGGAGCAGTGTGAGATCATCCTGACAGAGAATGGGACAAAAGGCAGCCAACATCCAAAGAAGATCTTTGAAATGTCCTTCAGAGATGCCTGGAGAACCATTCCTGAAGATTACTTAAAGACAAGAAAGCTTGCCTATAAGACTGTGTTGCTGTGTTGAAGAATCAAGGTCGTCATACCAAATATTGACTTTCAAGCTGGTTAGGCTTGTACAAACTCTTTTTTGCCTCATGTATTGTATTTCCATCGATGTTTGCATGTTTCAATAAATCATTGCACCTATTTCTAACTTTCCTCGCAAAATAAAAGGAAATGAGGGGTGGCTCAAGACTTTTGAACAGCAGTGTACATTTTCAAAAATTCCAGTTATTTCAGAAAGTTATTGATTTTTATTTGATGATATATCCATATAACCTAACATACTGTTTGTCATGGATTTTACCAAACTGAACAGAGATGTTTCTTCAACTGCAAAAGACTAACAACAACTCAACCTTTATTCTCGTCACATTCTCAAGATAGAGCATCAGCGCCTGCAGCAATTTCCTCTGGTGTAATTTAATTTTTCTGCCAGAACATACCAAGCTGATCGACTGAATCTCTTTCCTATTCTCTCTGCAACAGATCCTCCACCAAAGAGAAATAAACTAAAGCCTCCTGCGTTGCTGTCAGCTAATCAGGGTTCAGCAGGTGTTGTTCTGCAATGGTCCCTTCCTGAAGCTCAGCACCCTCCCATCACAGGCTTTGTTCTCCAATCCCGTACTGAGCAAGGGGAGTGGTTTAATTTGGACGAGGACATCAGTGCCAACAGTACCGAGATAGTGGTTCCGGGTCTGCACAAGGTAACAAGCCAGACGCACTGCTCCCTTGGAGACTAATCAGTCCATGCTGCCTGTTTAATGTCTTTGAGATTTTTATCTAGGCTATACATTCATGGATTTACTTTTCCAGACTCTCAATTATGCACACTTCGTGGCAGTCATCACTTCTCAGCCACATTTCAATCTGTGTGCACTGCCTTTTTTTCTTGTCTCTTTCATCCTTCTTTTGCTCTCTTGTATAGGCCTACATGAATTCAAATGAATGTCATTAGCATTGCAAGCACAGTCTGGTGTTGACAAAGTGTGGTTTCATCCTCTGTCCTCTCCACTGTGTGTGTGTGTGTGTGGATGCTGGTTTCAGGACTGTGTGTACGAGCTGCGGCTGCTAGCTCGACGTGGGGACTTGCTGAGCGAGCCTAGTCCATCAGTCAATGTCTCCACTGTGGGTAGGTTTGGGGAGCAACCTTGTTCACTTCACATTTGCGCCCCACTCTCTGTTTGAACCCATTCTCTTAGTCTCCTTGTCTAATGCTTTTTCTCTCTTTCTGTATTTCTTACCCCATCCCCTCTGTTCCCATCGCTAGACCAAATTTAGAGCAGGGCCTCAGGGAAAGCTGTCCATTAGAAGCCTGAATGATAGAAATGGCTCTACTAATAACTTCTCAAAAGAGTTAGTGATTGAATTTGCACTTTTCTTATTATTATGTGAATCTGGCATGAATGTTACATTAGATGGAGTACAGAGACATCAGAGGGATCTACAGCCCCTTATGGTGTAGGACCTTCAGCACCAAAAAATGTATTGATTAACATAGCTCTCCTGATAATCTCAGTCTGACACCTGACTGAGTAAAATAATCACGTTCATTGATGATTATTATAACCAGGAAAGTAGGCAATTAACTCCACCTGAAACAGGCAATACCAAACCCCATAGTGAAGTTCTAATAATGTAAAATTTAAACTATCGTTTTAGTATTATTCTCTTGCTGTCAAGTTTGTGTTTCTTACTTCTATCAAGCAAATTTTTAATGTATAGTATCATTTTTGAGATTTTAGTCATGACTGAACCAGCCCAGTCTTTGTTTAACTGTTGAAATTATGTCACAGGAATGGAGATCTACCCCTCCACATCCCGACTGCTGGAGTTCGTCCCAGAGTCATTACTGGCCGTTGTCCTGGGTGGGGTCGGCTTCGTGTTCTTGGCCCTGGTCTTGCTGCTGGGGTCCGCCTGTGTCATCAGCCGCAAGAGGAACCAGCGTCGCCAAAAGAAGAAGGATGGTAAAATGCCCCTCACTCCAGAGATTCAGCAGACACTCACTTTGATGAACTGCATCATGAATATCATCATTTATTCAATAAAATATTGAAAGCACTTTCAATCCATTATATAAATCATAGCCCACTGCGTGGATTTGGCGCTCCTCTTGTCCCCCTTCGTCCATCCAGTTGTAAAAGTTATTGATGTCATTTACATTACATGCTAATTAGGGTAATTTCTCATTAGTGGCTGATAAATGTAAGTGTAATTAACTTTTTGGACAAGCCTAGGTGCCTTGGGCCCTATAATCGGCTCTTATTAGGGTTGATTATGTTTTTACTTCTTGGTCAGTGTGGTTGTATCATACTGAGTCAGATACCATCTTGCCCCTCTCCCTCCCTTTCAGAGCCCCCAACTGCCATCTATAAATGCTCCCCATCAATGTAAGTACCCCTTTATCATTTCATTATAATACCTCCCACTGACCTTTCTCTCTGCTTTCCTTTAAGAGTGGTGACAATGCCAGCACTTCAGTTATTTTCTATTGCATACCTTTGTTTCCTTCCTCATCCTCATCTATTGCTGCTGCTGCTGTTTTGGTCTCTCTGTCTATATTTCTCCCGCCCCCTCTTTCACTCTCACTCAGTCTTATTTTCTCAGCCTCTATTTCTCTTCCGCTCACACCTCCAGTTTTTCTTACAATTTTCTTCTGTCACCCCTCCCTCCCCCTCTTTTTCTCTCTCTCCCTCACAGAAAGACTTCAGGCACCAGCAGTCCAGACAGTGTGCTGAAGAAAAGCCTGCTTCCAGCCAGCTCCCACTATCCCACATCTTCCTCTACCACCACCTCCTCCTCTTTTCAGACAGACTGTTCCTCATTTAGCACTGAGAATAATAATCGGAGGAAGCATCTTATGTCCAACTACGGCAGAGGCAGCCTTACTAAGACAACTTCTTCTTTCATTTCTCCTTCAATTGAGTTGATCTCTAGAGGTCCCGATGGGCGATTCATAGTCCCACCGTATGGCAGCAAGACTCTGAGTGTTCACAGCAAGAAAAGCGTAAGGTATGACCAACACGCCAGAGTTCAAAGGTCTGTCTCTCTGCACTCAGAGAGAGAAGACAGGAAAGAGCCACCGTTTGTGCTTTCTGTTGATCTCCCACCTTGCAAGAAGTCAAGTTATGACGGCTTCCCTGATATCAGTAGCTTGTGCTCTAATAGTAGTTTGGCCACCATTCATCATCATGATAGAGGAATAACTCCCATATTTCCAGTACTTCCACATATCCGGCATGGCCTTGGTCAGCCATCAACAACTGCAAGCGCTCTGGTGCTTCAAATGGAACATGAGCGGGAAAGGGGGAACTTGAACCGCTGCTTGAAACTGGCTCAGGAGAGAGAGGAACTGGAGAGGGAGCTGCAGTGGTACACTCTAGAAAGGAGCTCCATGAAGAGGGAGGAGTCAGACATGGAGAGGAGGGAGAATGATGGTGATGAGCTTGCATGGGAATATAAGAGCAGCACCTTGCCACATAGATACCCCCCAGCAAGCAAGCAGAACTGCTGTCTTTCACTAAGCCCTTTATCATCATCTTCTACCCACTGGGAAACACATCCTCTTGTTTCGCCGCCCACTCTGATCCAATCCAGTGTATCATCACTTACGACTCCCTCTTTTTTAAAGTCCGGCAACCGTCATTCTTCACAGTTTTTTGCCAAACAGCCCGTTTTTCAATCTGAGGAGGCAGGCAGCTTTACGAAAGACAGATTAACTCTCCCACATCTTTCCCTAAAGCACCAGAGGCATGAAAGAGTAGGGGCAGCACCAAAAAGCTATAATGATTCACCACAATCCACAGGCCTAGATATGCAAACAAATGATTCATGTTCTGAGTCACGGAGACAGAACAATCTTAGTCATGGCAGCCTTTCAACATTGTCTTTTCACAGCAATAAATACACTGAAAGATCTAATTCAGCTCTTGCTGCAGTGCCAGACTCTTCAGAAGTGGAGGTAGTGTTCCCCAAGCCCACTGATGAAGATGTGTGTGTTGAGATGAGTGTGGATGAGCCAGAGTTAGAGGTGTATGTTACGCAGCCTAGGAAGCCCATGCTGCACCAAAGAATTGCATCTCATGTACAGCGAGGGCACTCACTGCCTCGCAGAGGGAGACATGAAGACATGAGGAGAAGCACAAGCTTTAACTGGCCTAGCCCTGTTTCTGCGGTCGATATTACAAGGGCCTCAGATTTTCCGCAACCTTCAGAACCAGAAATGTGGACATCTGCGAGCCAAGGCTCTAAAATATTGCTCCCCAAGCAGCGAAGTCAGAGCCTAGACTTGAGAAGACGGAAGGAAAGTGATTTCCTTACTCCTGATGCGTGGATAGAATCTCTTAGCCAGGAAAACTGCTCTGTTGCATCATCCTCTCCTCCAGACTCTCTGTTCTGGAAACCCAAATGCTCTCCTTCCAGAAAAATGTCCACATCTCCTGCAAATGATCCTTCTGCTACACAATCTGCCACCTATTTACCACATGCTGTGAATCCTTTATTTCCACGGAGCAGTCCAGAGAGGTCCACACCAATTCATAATGAGACAAGAAGACAGGTTTGCAGCATACCTGATGCTGCCACATTGCCACTCGCCAACCAGGAGGCTATGGAAGAGGCAGGAGGCTACATGGGGGCAATGAAAGAAGCCCCCACATGCTTAATGCCCAACAAAAATGCTAAAGAGGAACTGGAATTGGAAGCAGGCTACGAGGGAGTGCCGGAAACTGGCAGCAACTACAGCAGTTATGCCAGCAGTGGCCGAGGAAGTATGGAGACTAGTAATGGGCGCCTTTCCATGGGTCACCTTTCCCCAACACTCATGAGCTCACCTGAGACTGTAGAGGACACCCAGGGGAACGCAGAGCACATACACAGTCACCAAATGGAACCAAGCCAAAGGTATTAAGCTATAATGAATAAGTGAAATTATGTTTTATAGAACAAAATGTGGGGGCTTACATTTGCAGCACAAATGAACCCTGTGTGGTCGATACAAGGCTTTCAAGGTGAGTCTAATACACAATCTAATATAATTTGTAGAAAAAAATGCAAGGAGTACATTGTGTTTTGAGATTGTTATTACGTGCCATATAACCAGTATTAATCTAAATGGATATGTAAGAAACCCAAACTTAAGAGCAGATTGATTATGTAGTAAATAAATAAATAAAGTTTTTAAATTCATTTTAAAAAAGTAATTTAATACTGTGTTTTTTATAGAGACTCCATCAAGGTGCAACAGTGTCTAATTATGTTTGTATATTGTGTTATGTTTTGAAATCCAGTGTGGGCAACATCAAAATAAAAAAAATAAAAATTAGTGCAATGTAAAGCAAACTATGAAGAAAATATAAAACATTTTATTTTTCATTGGGAAAGCTATCACTTGGAGGGTAGTTTTTAGTGCTTTTACATTTGTAGACATCTATGAGTGTGTGAGTGTGCATTAAACATCGCTTGTTTTGTGACCTCTCTAGGAGGAAGGTCTCTGTAGATGAGAACTACGAGTGGGATGCTACTGATTTCTGCCCACAGCCTGGAGAGCATGATGGTAAGCATCTTTTCTTGTTAATAATAGGGATCTTGTTTTGGAGCAAACATAGGTGAAACACCCCATAAATCTGTCGAAAACCATTGTGGAATTTGTATGATTGTTGTTGGTTTATAATCTTCAAATTGTTACATAAATCCAGACCATTTGACCTGTGGGAATGTACTGCTTTGCATGTATGAGGACACTGAGTAAGGGCAGTATGCAAAATGTTTCTGCTTAAGACTGTAACTAAAATGAACAAATTTGTGTTGTTACCCTAAACTGCTCTGTGGCTTGATAATACTGCTTCCTGCTGTGCTTAGAGTTGTCAGGAAGCTGATATAATTTATTTAAAATGGATTGAAACTCATGAGATAGTTCAGGCAGGCAAATCAAGCTGCACTGCATCATATATACGTAACATCCCTTACTGTCATCACATACCAAACACACCCTCCAAATTTCGTGGCTTATTTAACTGTCACTGCCGCCATCCATCACTGCTTACAGTTTCACCCCCTCCACCACCCCAGCATCCATCTGTAGGCTCTGGCCGGATATTTTACTTAAATCCCAAGTTCTATACACTATATGAGCCACGCCTCTTATCATTCAGTCCCATTGCCACAGGTGTAGAAAATCAAGCGCCTCACCCTTAGTTCTACTGAAAGGGAATCGGAATCATCATATTTCAGCTTACCAAGACATTTTGTAAAATTCTTTGCATTCAACTTTGTGGGATCAGTTTTCTAATACAGCATGACTGTGTCCCAGTGTACAAATCAAAGTCCATAAAGGCATGATTGGATGAGTTTGGAATGGAAGAACTTGACTGGCCTGCACAGAGCCCTGATTTAAACCCCACTGAGCACCTTTGGGATGAACTAGAACAGAGAGCCAGGCCCTCTCATCCAACTTCAGTCTCTGACCTCATGGATATTCTTCTGGATGTTTGGGCAAAAATTCCCACAGACACACTCTAAAAAATGTGTGCAAGCCTTCCCAGAAGCATAAAAGCTCATATTGCTGCAAAGGGGTATTTGGCTCCATATTAATCCTTATGGGTTTAGCATGAGATGAAGGTCCTGTAAGTGTAATGTGTGAATGTGTAGGTGGCCCATTACTTCTGTCTTTATAGTGTACCATATTTGCTGGTAGTGATCGGCTTAGAGCCTAGATGCCAAACACTACATGGATTTGGCTGCTGTCGTGGATCATTTAAAACAGTTGAGTAACTTGAGTAACTAGAAATTTAAATGGCCACTTGTTGTAATGCTTTTACTGGTGTGCATAAACTTGTTTATAAATGGATGAACCAGGGATGAAAATGTTAAACAACTGCCCTGATTCTTCTTGAGACATTAAAAAGTGCAATCACTGGAGCAGAAACCTTTTTTTATTTATTTATTTTTTGTTGTTGTTACCACAAGCAATTATAGTCATAAGTACCCCTGGACAAAACACATATTAATGAGTCCCTGAAAAATGTTTCTGTTGTAGAAATAGGCAAACTGATGAGGATTATTTGGAATTTCATATTTACTTTTTTGCATAGAGGAGTTGTTGGTGCCTCAACAGAAAAGTGGATTGTACATGTGGACTGGACCTGTACATCTGTGTTATAACTTTTTTAAGTAGTTTGGCTATTTAGTGTTTGTTTGTTTTTCAAGGAAAATTTATCAAGTGATTTCTGTCAACTCTGATCTATTGTCTTTACTGTGGGAGGACTAATGACACTCACATGTGCAGCCAATTCCCCCAAAACATTCTGAGCCAGGAAAAACCCCAACAGTGTACATGCTTTGTAGTTACTGTTAAATGTAATTTTTGTGGTTTTTTTTTACTCTATATAGCAAATTTCTAACCTTCACTTGAATTTAACTTAATTTCTTTATGGTGGCAGTGTGGCAGGCGTGGCAGATGGCAACATTTAGCTGATCATTTCCAGAATACTAAGCAAATTCTAATGTGCTCTGAGGATATTTGTGACTGTTAAAAGATATAAATAAAAATAAAAGAAAGGTCACTATTTAGCTCCAGTGGACTGAATTGCAAGCTAAACTGGTGTCAGGAGCCGATATTTAATATCTAGCTCATAACCTATGAGAGTTTCACATCTATGGGTGTTCAAGATATAAGGGACAAAATCTACAGGGTGGAGAAATTTAATGAAATGAAATCTGTGGGAAAATATCAGGAGACTCAGAGATACTGTAATTTCACAAGTTTCTTTTTACCTACAGGCCTGCTCCCTTCGTTGAAACTACTGAAGCCTGCTCCATGCTGTAGCCTACCCAGCATGCAGTGCTCCACTAAGGCGCTGAAAAATTGCACTCAGGTTTCTCCGCTCCCAGGGCATCAAAGCAGCTGTTCTGCTGAGCCAGAACCACACTCTGTGCTGTTCTGACGGTGCCAGCCTTCAGCTCGTCTCACCTGGTGTGTCCTTTCACTGACTGACTCAGATCATAACTCGGCAAAAAGTGCATGTGGCAGAAAGTAAGCTTTTGTGCGAGGAATCTTAGTCTCCCTTTCAACCCAAAAAAGAGAGAGGCTAGTATGGAACAGCTTTTTCGTTAGAGGGTATGCCCTTTGTTAAGGTGTAAAATGCTCATTTTCAAACACATTAAGGTCTCAGTAAAAGTAGTAGAGACAGAAAGCCACCTCTCCTCTCACACAATGCTTTTAATCTTTATGTCAGTTTGTGACCCACAGCCATCACATTTTTGACATTGTTGTTTGAGACTATCTGCCAATCTCCTAATATCAAAGCTTTTCACTGTGTCATTGGATTCAACATGTTTTCTTGTGTAGTTTGATACATATTCATCATCCAGGGATGACTAAGTAGCCAAACAAAAGACAAAACAATTTCAGTCATTATCAAGTTACTGGTTTTTGCTATGATAGATTTTTAGATATTATCTACAACTTTTGAATTTAACAAAAGATGTGTTAATGAAATGCCACTAAATAAGGAAGATTAATAAAATTCAAAAGGTTATTCTGCTGCACTGAATTTTGTAAGCATGGAACTCTTTCTAAAAGTATAATTTCCCAGTTAGTTATAAATGAATTTTTTAGAATCCCAAAAATCTACTCTGTGTAATGAAGGGCTTCCTCACCATGCTGTCTCCTTTTTCAGTGCAGCAAGACCATTAATTATGCTCAGTAATTGAAGAGGGTCATGTTAACTAAGATCATATTTCTTCTTGTTTATTTTTTATGGTCATAAAGGGAAATTAGCCTTATTAATTTTTGTTGTCTAATTTACCAAGGGTCAGTTCACTGCCTAATCAATGCTGTTTTCCTCTCAGCAACACTTGCTTCTGCTTCTTAACACCAGGGAGATAACAGTACTGCTGAAAAGTGGTACAAGATGAATGCTTTCCTTGTTGGACGGCATTTTCACATATCCAGTCAAATACTATATTAATACTATCACCTTGTGTAAATTAGCTTTCATTCATATTTGCGTGCAGAAAAACCAAAATCCAAACCCAAATCTCCATGATCATTACAGGTTAACTTAAATGTGTGCAGTGCTTTTATATTTGTTGCATGGGGATTGCAATTTTCAACAAATTAATAAAAAAACTTTAGTTGACTCCCAAAGTTTAAATAAGATAGGAAATATTTGATTTTCTTAAAGCTGCGAGAGATCAGACTGATGTCATGCAAGCCTGAAAGGCATTTCAAATGCAGACACCAAGAATTGTTCAGCATTATTAAGCCAAACCTTTTGGATATTCTGCAATTGTCAATGCACTGTATTTTAACCTCATGTGCAGCCACCTACAATTGTACTTCTGTTTTGAGCTGAAGGATTTCAGAGTCTGTTGCATGAAGGTTCATTTTCTTTGTAAACATGGCATTGTTTCCCATTCCTAGCATTTATTCTATATGTTATGTAATTTTAGTCTTTGTTGAATACTGACTCCCACATTTGCACTGATGACAGAACTTTCTTGAAGGTGCTGACTTTTGTGCAAAGCATTAGAGAAATCTAAATTAATTTAGCTAGCCTATTATCTGTTTTAACTATTTGCTCAGAGACACATTTAGCCAAAGCTAAAAGGATTGAGAACTAGCTCTGCTTAAACAACATTAAAATCCTGATACTAAGAAAAGATTGGTGGCTGACTCTGCAGAGGGGGACTGAGCTTGGGACTGACATTCACGTTCATATTGCTGACGTCCATATTAGTCATTTGTTAACCCCAGTAAGAGTGGCATGCATGCACCAGGCTATAGTCATACGTATAAGATATTAATCTGGGGAGGATGTGGCTAAGGAGGTAGAGGACTGTTGGCGGTTCGATCCCTGTCTTCTCCAGTCTACATGCCGAAATTTCCCTCAACAAGACACTGAAGCCCCAATTGCTCCCGATGCATCGATCAAAGTGTGAGTGTAAGCATGACAGTTAAATGCGCTTAAAGGCTTAGAATAAAAGCACTGTATGAATGTGCATGAATGAGTGAATGAGGCCTGTAGTAAAAAGCACTTTGAGTGCTCAGTTAGAGTAGAAAAGCGCTACATAAGTACCATTCTCCCCCTTAATCTAGACCTACTAAAGTAACAGAATGTTGTGAAAGTAAGTGGTTGTGAACAATGCAAAGATAGTGGTTGCTTTGACCCTTTTATATGCCTTTTAATATAACACTGCTTTGCTGAATATGAAGCAATGCCAAACTTTCAACCTGCTGGTGTGATTGGGCACTAACATGTTTGAAGAGTTTGCTTTGTTTTAAGGCCTAACAGCAGAACACATTCATAACATCAAAGATCAATCTAATTATTTAATTTGTGGAATAATTCCCATATTGAAACTTGGAAATTGGATTTTTACCAAGCTCCTTCACCTGCTGCAGATTATTTCATCCTAGAGGATCAAACCAGGTACAAACATTTCACTGTTGCCCTAAACCTACTGAGAAAACTGTGCCCCTGCCTCATGCCCTCCTTTCTTCATGAACAATAGAGGGAAGGAAAAGGGAAAAATTGGTTTTGGTTGCTGCACCTCTATCTTAAGGCCTACACATTAGTCAAGCAAATAATTAACTCAGAACTCAGCAGTGTACCAAAGCATTGTGGGGTATCCATCCTATAATTGAAATTCACTCATAAAGGCTACATTTACTGCAAATCAATGTTTCACTTCTGTAGAACATTTTCATTCTGGTGTACACATATTGTACCTCAAGTCCATAAGTGCTAAAATCCCATCTGCTTCACTGACGATTTGTATTCAGCACTGTGTTTTCTTGTTCAAATATTTTTGCCCTACTTTAAAGAAATTGAATCTAGTGTAGAGTATGTCAGCATATATAACATATATGTGTATATTAGAAAATGAAAGCCCAACATTGGCTGGTGGCAGCACAGCAGAATAAGGCATCTCTAGAGAAACCTTTTCACAAAGAGATGTGGACAACAGCGAGGGCTCATAAAGCTGATTGTTATACTGCTACCTTTTTCAGTTATTGTGTGTACTTAGGGGGATTAGCTTCAAAGCAAACACTCTTTTATTATGGCCATTAAGCAGTGAATGAATTATTTCCAAATGCCAGGAAGTGACTCTCGAAGCTAGAAACCAATCAAGGTTTTATGAAAAGGAAATGTCATATGCAAGCTGGAAAAAAATGCTCAGATTACCTCCTGTAAAGTTTTAAATTTACCATAATTAGTAAGTTACTGGAGACTTTATGTCAATTGAATATCAGAGTTAAATTTTACACAATGGGATGCTCTGCATTTAGAGGTGCTACAGTACTGTGTAAAAGTATTAAGCGGCCCCAAGTTTTTTTTATATTCTTCTTCCAAGAAGACAGACTGTTCATTTTTGGAGTGGTCTTGAGCAACAGTTCTCCAGGCTATTTTGAAGATCTTTCAAAGTTTTCTTTGGATATTGGCTGCTTTTTTACTTAGTCCTTGTACCTGACCTTGATGAAAGTGGACAATTGGAGGTCAAAAGAAGAAGTGGCAGACTTAAAAACTATTTACAGCAGATGAACAGTATATGAAAGTCATGTACGTAAGAAATAGAAATAAATCCAGTAAAGAACTGACACAGGACCTGAGAGATGTGTCTGGGGCCTTCAGCTGATCTCCCCACTGTTCACCAAAGCTCCATCAGAAATGGACTCAGTGTAAGGGTTGCTGTCAAGAAGGCATTCTTAAGGAAGGGCTATGCTGAGCTATGCCAAATTACACAAGAACTGGACTGAAAATCAGTGGCAACAAGTCTTATGGAGTGATGAATATTTGGTACAAATTGTCATCATTATGTGCCGAGGATGTCAGAAATGAGGTACAACTATGATTGTCTACAGCCATCATCTTCTCATGTTGGAGGCTCTGTCATAGTTTGGGGCTGCATTTCAGTCAGTGGTGTTGGGGATCTTGTCAAAACTGATAGACTTATGAGCACAAAAAGTATCATCAGATTTTGAGCCACCATGCAGTACGATCGATCGATAGATAGATAGTTATTTTATTAATCCCAGAGGAAATTTCAGAATCCAGCAGCTTACACAATACAAATGACTCTTGCACAAATACAGACAGCATATACAGTAAATTCAGATACCACATAAGCTAAGGGTAAAATGTAAGAAATAAGATAAGGTAAAAAATATAAACCTATACAGTACATATTGACACCTCTTACATTAAAGGCAAAATATAAAAACAAGTTTAGTAGGGTAAGGGGCATGGTTGTTAGGTGGCAGTGTTATGTCCAGTACTCAGTTTCACCCCTGCACCTCTGTGCTGCATTGAAGAGCTGGATAGCCCGTGGAACAAATGACTTCCTTAACCTGTCCGTAGAGCATGTCAGTGACAGGAGTCTGCCACTGAACAAGCTCCTGGCGAATATGGTGTGCAGTGGGCGTTTCTCATTGTCCATGATGGACATGAGCTTGCTCAGAGTCCTTTTCTCTGCAACTGATGTTAAGGATTCCAGCTCTGTACCAGCCACAGAGCTTGCTTTCCTCACCAGCTTGTCCAGTCTCTCTTCTTAATGCTGCCTCCCCAGTACACCACTGCATCTGGAAAGCATCTGATTGGCAGCGGCTTCATTTTTCAACATGAAAATTATCCTAAGCACACTGTCAGTGCAGCAAAAGCCTACCTGGATAGAAACACACACACACACACACACACACACACACACACACACACACACACACACACACACACACAGATCATAGACAAATGATC
>VUQH01050604.1:0-10291 GCA_015106775.1 Etroplus canarensis | reverse complement strand
GTCCCTTATGCACAGAGACATCTCCAGTTTCTCTGAATCTTTTGATGATGTTATGCACTGTAGATGATGAGAGCTGCAAAGCCTTTGCAATTTGCCATTGAGGAACATTGTTTTTGAAGTATTCCGCAATCTTTTTATACACTCTTTGACAGATTGGAGAGCCTTTGCCCATCTTTACTTCTGAGAGACTCTGCCTCTCTAAGACATCCCTTTCAATCATATTACAGACCTGATATCAATTAACTTAGTTACTTGCTAGATGTTCTGCCAGCTGAATCTTTTTGAACTTTCTTGCTTTTTCAGCCATTTGTTGCCCCATGTCAGCTTTTTTGGGACCTGTAGCAGTCATCAAATTTGAAATGAGCTCATTTAGTGGATGAAGGTGTGTACAATTTCACAGTTTGAATTTTTGTTTTGCTATTTATGTTCTGTTGTGAATAAAATATTGGCTCATGTGATTTGAAAGTCTTTAAGTTTTCATTTCGTTCCAACTTTTCTGGAATTCGGGTTGTAAATTGCACCAAATTAAAGAGTGAAGCCCCCAGTGATCTCTTGAACTGCTTCTTTGAATTTACACTTTGAGGAATCTTTTACTCGTATCAATTTAAAGCAAATGTTTGATGTGCAGTTTTTGCCCACAGTCCAAAAACAAGGAGTTTAGATTATTCTATGCTGACTGTGGATAAGATTAAGTGCTTTACACATTCGCTTTAGAAGCAAAAGGTCCCTGGTTTTATTTCCCAGGTGGGTACACCGGCCCCTCTCGCCATGGATCGTTGCATCAGGAAGGGCATTTGGTGTAAAACCTCTGCCAAACACAGATGCACATTAATCCTCTGTGGTGACCCCATTGTGAAAATACAAGGAAGCAGCTGAAGGTGCTGATCTTATAATAATAATAATGAAAAAGTAAAATATGGCTTATTATGTAAAATGTTTTGAATGGTCAGTAAGACTAGAATAGCACTATATACGTAAATGCAGGTCCATTGATGGCACACGTGGAACTAATCATCATCATCATCCCCTCTATCAGAGGGGGAAGCCATAGCATCCTGACAAGAACCTCAAGCAACAGACAGTATAAGATGATGGCAATCATTGTAGGACACGAAGATGGTTGGTGTGGCAGGAGAGGATGCAAGCGGTACGGTGAGATGGAGGAGAAGTGGTCAGTTGTCAGACAGACAGCAAAAACTTGAGAATATCTTTAATACTCCTCAAAGCAAAAATATTTTGTTACAGTTATTTAATACTTGATATTTGTAAAGTGAAACAAGAATACAGTAATGCAGAGGGATGCATAGTCTGGAGCCTTGCAGAGACAAAGTGGATGACATCACAGTGTGTTGCCTGTGAGGGGAGGGATGTAAACAGCAACCAAGAGAGCGTGTGAAAAATCCCCAGTGAAAACAACAGAGAGATGGAGAGTGAGAAAGCACTGTTCCTGTGCCAGGAAAGAAAGATGACATAACTAAAGATCTGATGGGGCCTGTAAAAAAAAAAAATCAAGGGTGAGTTATTTGGCCAACTGCTGACCCCTTCAGGGCTTTCTTGCAGTCAGTTTTCTTGCATGATAAGAAGTGTACAAAGCTGTTCCTAGTGGCATAGAGAGTAAGGCAAGAAGTATTAGACAAAGCATGTTGAAGAAGGAGCTGCCAGGTAGGAAGAGAAGAGGAAGACCACAGAGAATGTTCCTGGATGTAGTGAAGCACATGGAGAGCGCTGGTGTGACAGAAGAGGATGCAAAGTGACAGGGTGAGCCTTAAAGGGAGCAGAGATATTTAATATTATAAGATTTACTCCAAACTCTGTTTACTTTCCTAAACTAAAGGTTAATAACCCAACAATGGTGAAGATGACAATGTCATCAAAGGTGAAATTCATGGAGCTGCAGCCTCTCCTCTCTGACAGGCACTGACACAACAAACAGCGAAGAGGCAGTTGCTTGTTACTGTAGCCACAATCGAAATCTCACTGGGAAAGAATCCAACAAGGGTTCTTAATCAAACAACCTTCATCACAAATTAAATGTGAATATAAATGGCCTTTCACCTGCTTCCATCCACCACCGGATTGCTATCCACAGAGATAACATGATATGATGATAAGAACAAGCTGGAACAAAAGCTGTCTTTATGCAGACAAAGTGTTTGTGTAGCTCATCCCTTTTCTCCACTTCAAAAATTTAGGGTTGTTGGGAGGCCGGGCCTAACCCAGCTGTCATAGAGCGAGAGGCAGGGTACACCCTGACAAGTCTAACACAGGGCAAAAAATATAAATTGACTAATACAAAGTAGATTAAGCTACCCAGCAGTATATACAATTATTAAAATAAGCTTATTGTCATGGGTCGTCAGTTAAATATACAAGATGCCGATAAAGCTGCGGTCCAGTAAGGACCTACTTACTTCCCTTACTACTGGTCACTAGCTAGGCCTGTTTGTGAAGGCCCCTGAGGGGTTAATATAAAAAAGTGGCAACCAAGGTGCTAATTTAACCCGAATGAGGGAGGGGATTGCTGTGTGATAGAGGGAGTTCAGACTGAATATTTGTCCAATGAATAAATATATGAATAGTTAAATATTTAGGCAACGGCATAGTATGTATAAAAGACTTGGCCCCATGGTGTGCATTAAATAGATAGTTAGTTAGGCTGTCTCCATCCACTGCAGGATGTAGCCCTCCACTTCAGACTTCCAGCTTTGTTTGTCATATTGAAGCGGGATACGGCTTACCATTGATGCACTGGTAAGGCATATTGCCGACGGGTTTTTTATTAGAGGTTTTCCTTCCTGTAGTCCTTTGCCTTCCGGTCTTCTCTACAAGGACAGTAGAGTGTTGTTTTTTCCTCACGGTCAATTCAGAATCACCATTTTACCTAACCCCCTTTACATGTCTTTGGACTGTGGGAGGAAGCCAGAGCACCCAGAGAGAACCCACGCAAGCATGAGGAGAACATGCAAACTCCACGCAGAAGGGCCTAGGGTAGCCAGCTGTTGGATTTGAACCCGGACCCTCTTGCTGTGAGGCAGCAGTGCTAGCCACTGCGCCACCATGCTGCCCGTGCATTAAATATTGTGTTTAAAAAAACATGTTCAGAGGTGGCACAATTTTAAAGAAAAAGTTGCTTGTTTTGACGAACGACAGCTAAGATAAGTTGAATAAAAAATAAATAAATTACTTCGCACTGATAGGGTGGTTCTACAAACAATCGAAACATGGGTGTACTTACTTTTTCACCAGACTCTATGCAGTCCAGTGAAAACGTTCTTTTTCAAATGACTGTACATTGACCTACACAGCTGATATAAAAAAGCATTGCCTTGACTTTAGAAATGAGACATTTGAAACACAAGTAGGTAAAAACTCATCTGGACTAATTAACCTAAGGCTCATTATCTCCAAAAGAATGCTCACTGTATTGAGGTGAAATGAATGGGACTTTAGATTTATGCTAGGGACCAGTGTCACACACCGGCTGTCTCATGGAAAGACACATTACACAATCTAGCCTGCCTGACCCAGCAGCTAATCTCTTAAACCCAAATGCTTTCCCGAAACTTGCCAGCAAGTTTTCATCTGAACAACTACGCTAATGTTATTAATGCGACTCCCAAGAGCTCAAATGCATTAAAAGTTAACTTGGTGGGATTGTTTTAGCCTGGGTATGTAGAGTATATTCACAGAGTCAAATGGAAGAGATGTAGAGCCTTATGAGTGTAAGTAAAGGGAAGGATCTACATAATAGCTTTGTTGTATACTTCAGTGACCCTGTTACTCTAAATGACAATAAGTCGTATTTAATGCCAGTTATTATGTTTTAGGTAACCTTTCAAAAGAATACATGTGCAAGATAATTACTATTATACTTTGTTAATTGCAGTCGAACGTCTTCCTGATGTGTCTTCTTTGTTATGTAATAAGAGGATCTCTGACTTCCTGACATCACACTGCTATAAGTAGTGGTAGTAAAATAGCAGGCTTTTGTGGTCTTACCACCCCGCTAATACAAAATGCACTTTGCCATTGTAACCTCACACAATATAAATAATAAGCGATTTTATTTAAAATGTTATTTATTTTATCTTTTTTTTAAATTGTACACCATTGTCTCTGTAGTCAAATGGTTTACACATTTCCCAAGTGAAAGGTCCCTGGTTCAATTCCTGATAGGGTCGCAAGCCCCTCTCACCATGGGGAGTTGTGTCAGGACGGGCATCCGGTGTAAAACAGCTGTCAAAGATTAACAATTTGGATTAATCTGCTGTGGTGAACCCGTAGGGAGAATACACGGGAGCAGCGGAAAGTACATATCTATTTTAACTGTACACCAACTTTCAAACAAAGTGTTTAAGGTGGGGAAATAATTCTTACATTACCAAATCAAGAAAATGAAATAAATGAAACCATTTATAATAAGGTACAATAAATAAACCTGTGAAGACTTAAGATTTTGTGCTGTGTTGTACTGATTTAGGCTTTAATTCAGGGCTGCCACTAAAAGAAATATTTATATTTGATAATAAAATATTCATATATATTTTTCAATTAATCATTTAAAGTTATAAAGCTAAACTACTGTGCAAAAGTCTTGAACAGCCCTCATTCCTCACTCCAGCCTTTCTGAAGGTTTCCTTTGGACATTGGTTGCTAGTTCACTCATTTCCAGTCCAGTCCTTGTACCTGATCATTTTCACAGGATTGTTTTATTATTTGTTATACCACTTAGCGCTGACCTATGAGACATTCAAGTATAAAAAGGGCACCTAACACAAGGGATGAACCAGTATTGTGTCTACACAAAACAGGCAACGTAAGAAAAGAACCCATTTTAAATGGTTTCTTCAAGCACTTTTTTACTAGTAACCTGTCACAAAAACACAGCATTTGTTCCCATGTCTTTAGTAGAATCTGTGAAAAATGCCTGAGATAGCACAGTTTAACAGGCATAATATAGTATTTTTGTGTGAACAAAGGGATTCCCATAGAGGTATCTGCTAGAAACTTGGCATATCTCAGCATGGTGTGTCCTTAAATTTGAGGAAACTGGACAAGTGGAGGATAAAAGAAGAGCAAAGGCTGAGGTATGCCGGATTACACAAGAAGTGGACTGAAAATGAGTGGCAGCAACGGGAGTGATGAATCCAGATCTGAAATTGAGTGGCTACAAACCCTCTGTGAAACATGGTGGAGGTGCTATCGTAATTTTTAGCTGCGTTTCAGTCAGTGGTGTTGGGAAACTTGTCAAAACAAATGGAATTATGAACTCAACAAAGTACAGTCAGATTTTGATCCACCATGAAATAACATGATCAGAACACACCGCCAATGCAGTAAAAGTCTACATGGATAGAAAAACACCCAATGAAACAGTATCAGTCATAGACTGACTTTCCCAGAGGCTGGACTTCATCATTACTGAAGCAGTGTGGGATCATCTTGACAGAGAGCTGAACAAAAGGCAGCCAACATCCAAACAAGAGCTTTGAATTGACCTTCAAGAAGCCTGGAGAAGTATTCCTGTAGGCTACTTGAAGTCAGCTTAACAGTTTTAAAACATCAGCAGAACTATTGAAACAGTTAATAAGATATCTTTTCTGCCATCAGATAATTTTTCTGATTTCTGTGGTGTTTGATGACTTCGCTCCACTCAGTATCCTTGTTGTGATTTTGAAGCTCAGTGAAGGTATAAGAGAAATCTACAGACCAAAGTCTTTTCCAGCTTTCACTATCTCTTCAAAGGCGCCTTCAAACAAGGCAGGTGCAAATACACATTCATTGTGTTTCTCATGCTGTGGCAGTTAACAGTTCCCCTTCCTCTGTAAGTTATCAATTCAGGATATTACAAAAAACATAATAAAATGTCATCATTTATGTCAGCAGCAGGAGTTTGTGGGGACCCATCACCTCTTTGCTCACAGCTTTGAGCTCCACTTCAGGTGAAGCTGAGTCCATGCTGAAAGCAAATACCACTCCATTGTCTGTTTAAAAGGTCATTCGTCAAGTGAGGCATCGCAGTTATTGCAGTGCCACTAAGCAAACCCATCTCACCACGCCAACATTTAGCTTTAGGCCTGCTGTCTGCCGCCTTGTTTGGCCTTTCTGTTTTCTTTATTTGACAATAAAACTGATGAGGAAGCCTTTACTACACCTGCTTGTGCTCGTTCGGCACATTCTCTGCATATTCTTAGTACAGTTTTCTAGTATGATGAAATTTTACAGCTTGATGTGGCATTTGCTTTCATCTCCAAATCTGATTTCCCGCCTCATGCGCTGTAGTCATACCTACACTCGTCTGGCCAGGCTAGTTGTGACAAAATGTAATTTCGCATTAGCTTTTTGATCCGCTCATTATTATATTATTTTTAGGCAGGTGTAATAAAGGCGTTGGTCTTAGTTAGCGCTCGTGTCTGGTCTGGGTCACAAGCCCTTGAGCTTATTATTTAAAGCAAACTTTAAGACGAATCCCGCTTACGTGGTGGTTTCACTGGACAAATGACAGACATTACAATGATTAAATTCACTTAAAATTCCAGATTTGATTGGTCTGGGTCAGTAAACAAGGAGCTTGTCCAGTAACCTGGCAAAGATGACAGCACATACCAGCCTGGATGCTATAGAAAGTTTTTTTTTTATGTAATAATTTCTATATAACTTAATATGGAAGCTAAATGACTGCAAACAAATTGTGGTGAAGGGTTCCAGTGATGAAGAGCATTAAAATAACATCACATGAAATATTGTTACTGCAAACAGAGCTGCAGAGTTCCACGTAGCTTTAGATGAGGGAGTTTGCAGAAAGCTGATGAGAAAATAATGTTCATTATGTTTATTCAGCTGGGCGATAAAGAAGACTGTTCAGTAGAAATTACATCTTTAAACAGTGCAGCGAGGACCAGCATTAGACAGAAACCACTGCTTATTTTTTGTCTGCTCACATCTAAGAGCACCTTTAACTTTGTGGAGTAAATAGTCATCGGCCTGGCCTGTAATTGAACGATGACAGACTCAGTGAAACAGCAGACAGTGCATAATTATCTTTAACCTAGAGCAAACAGTCACACACAACTGCTGGAATTGTGTCATTATTTAAATTTGAACTAGGTATCAGCTAAATATCTTTATATGCCAAGAAATATACACTCACCGGCCATTTTATTAGACACACCATGCTAGTACTGGTTGGAGCCCCTTTTGCCCTAAAAACTGCCTTAATTCTTCATAGAATAAATTCAACAAGGTGCTGGAAACATTCCTTGGAGATTTTGCTCCATATTGACATGAAAGCATCAAACACTTCCTGCAGATTTGTCAGCTGCACATCCATTATATGAATATCCCGTTCCACCAAATCCCAAAGGTGCACTATTGGATTGAGATCTGGTGAATGTGGGGGCCATATGGGTACAGTGAACTCAGTGTCATATTCAAGAAACCCGTTTGAGATGATTTCAGCTTTGTGACATGGCTGTGGGGTTAAAAAAAATGCTGCTAAAGAGCCCAGATTGTGCCAAGAAAATATCCCCACACCATTACACCACCAGCAGCCTTAAATGTTGATAAATGGCAGGATAGATTCATGCTTTCATGTTGTTTATGCCAAATGTTGACCTTACTATCCGAATGTAGCAGCAGAAATCAAGACTCATCAGGTCGTGCAACATTTTTCCAATCTTCTGTTGTCCAATTTTGGTGAGCCTGTGAGAACTGTAGCTTCAATTTCCTGTTCATAGCTGCGTCACATCTACTTCAAGGTTTGACATGTTGTTGTGCATTCAGAGATGCTCCTCTGCATACATTGCTCGTAACGAGCGGTTACTTGTGGCACTGTTGCCTTCATATCAGTTCAGAGCAATCTGGCCATGCTTCTGTGACCTCTGACATCAACAAGGAATTTTCTCCAGAGAACTGCGGCTCACTGGAAATTTTCTATATTTTTCAGACTCTTCTCTGTAAACCCTGGAGATGGCTGGGCAGGAAAATCTCTGTAGATCAGCACTTTCTGAAATACTCAGTGTGGCCCGTCTGGCACCAACAACAATACCACTTTTAAAGGGACTTAGATCACCTTCCTTCCCTGTTGTGATGCTCTGTTTGAACATCAACAGGTCATATTGATCATTTCTACATGCCTGAATGCATCGACTGGCTGCCATGTGTTTGCCTCGTTAGCTACTTAATGCGTTAGCTAGCAAGTGTACCTAATAAAGTGGCCAGTGAGCATAATCTTACAGCAGCAAGATGTGAGGACTTCATGGACCCTCAGTGATTTCAGGTGCGAGGATGGAGGCTGATGAAGGAAACGCCGGCTCCGCTCTGTGCTTTTTAGGGTGTGATGGGAATAAGGATGAGATCATAGTCTTGTTTAAGAGTCAGCTGCTTGGCGTGTTTCTGGCTCTCACTCTTTCCACTTCATGTGACGCTGACTCAGCCTGCTCACTGTAAAGATCTAGGTTGCAATTTACTGCTGTTACTGAAGCTTTTTTAAAAATATGGTTAGTTTATATCAGTTAGAAAATGTTTGGGGACGCTCATGAAGGACCTGCTTATCATGTGTGGAAACTGTTGTGCGGGGTCTTTTGCACATCCACAGAGGCTCTTTCGAGGATGACCGCGGCTTTCTCTTCATCACTGCATTTTTAACAGTGAGTTTGGGCGCAGGGGGAAGATGCTGTTGAGTAGCACTAGGACAGGACCCAGTCAGCGTTAAGGACTAAAAGTTTGAACATGTGTACAGTGTTTTGGACCTGTTGTGACATAACTGCTGATTATGTAAGTATAGCTGTAGCCCTGACAAAACCTCTGAATCCAACCGTCCATTTTTGAACCAGAATCAACCCAAAACAAGGAGAGACTACAGTAGGGCTCCTTTTCGCAGTGCACATTGTTTTCATACAGCGGTTACATCATGGCCACTATGTTGTCACATGCACTAACAAAAAAATTCACCACAAGAAAGTGATATGACAACAAATGAGCACACATCCAGTCTGTTGTTTCTTGACTTCTGACTTTGTTCAGTTTTACAATTTCTGTGAGCCAGGTTAGCTGTGTGGCTTGCGAATGCTGAGGATTTTCCTGTTGTTGTGTAGATATTAACATCAAAACTAAAACTACTGGATCTTTAGTTTTTCAGATGCCAGGAGTTCATGAAGAGTCTTGCTTGCTTTGGAAAAAAAAATAATGACCTCTAATTTTGCTCTCACTGGAAAGGCTTTGCAATGATACACTGGATTTCTGATATCTGCAGAGCTGCTTGGGGTTGGGGTCCTTATTGGGTTCTTGGCTTGGAAGTTTTGATAGCTCGTTTATGGGCAGAGTTTTTGAATATCTGCTATGTAAATTTTCCTGTGGTTTAAGCATTTTGATACTTTCACTTTATTTAAACTATATAGCACTTTGAATTTACAAAAACATATATGATTAATAACTTTTCTATAAGATGCAACCTCCTACTAACAATACAAGCTAAGGTCTTTCCACCTGCAAACACTCAGATTATTCCATATAAGGGATTACAATA
Source organism: Etroplus canarensis (assembly GCA_015106775.1). Lineage (NCBI taxonomy): Eukaryota > Metazoa > Chordata > Actinopteri > Cichliformes > Cichlidae > Etroplus > Etroplus canarensis. The sequence goes on along the minus strand of VUQH01050604.1, from coordinate 765 downwards.
GACCAAATATTACGCTGTTTCTCGTAGCAAGCAGAAATGACAGGGGTAAAAGGGCTTGGACATATTTGGGAATACTGATATACAATGTGGGAAGGCCAGGATAAGGGTACCAACTCAGGATCCTGTCAGGAGTTCACCAGGGACAGGATGGATTTTACTTTAACCATTCCACCAAGAAATCACTTGATCAAAGGAGCGTTGTTGCATACATAGTCCATGAAGTCCTAATATCCTAACTGCCTACAAGATGTTACACGCCTACCTACTAACTGAAATGCTGTGTTCCGTACTATTGCATGGCCCATACCAGCCCATTTTAATGTGCGTTTTTCTTCTTTTTCTTCTTCTTCTGCTGCTTCTTCTTCTTCTTTCGGCGGATCATCTGCCTCCATCTCACCCTATTCCTTACATCCTCTTCCCTCACACCAACCCTCTGCATGTCCTCCGTCACTACATCTATGAACCTTCTCTGTTGTCTTCCTCTTCTCCTCCTGCCTGGCAGCTCCATCCTCAACATCATTTGTCCATTATGTCCAATAAGTATTTCCACTATCCCTCCCCAGAACATGTCCAAACCATCTCAGCCTTGCCTCTCTGACTTTATCTCCAAGATTCTCAACCTGAGCTGTCCCTCTGATGTACTCATTTCTGATCCTGTCCATCCTGGTCTCCAGCTCCACCGTCTCCAAACCATACATCATAGCAGGTCTCACTACCGTCTTGTAAACCTTCCCTTTTACTCTTGCTGCTATCCTTCTGTCACAA
>VUQH01050574.1:2065-18305 GCA_015106775.1 Etroplus canarensis | reverse complement strand
TATAGGACTCCTTTTGGCAAATCCAATGTGTTTGGCACAATAAAGCATTCAGACGACGATTCTGCTTGCTAATGCTGCCAGACAGGACAGGTTTAAAAAAAAAATAAAAAATTTGCATTTCATTTTAAAGTCAAGATCCTAGAGTCTGGGGGAAGAGAGGAGAGCCACAGATGCAAGTGTGAAGTTTCCACATTTTGTGTTGATTTGGGATGGTATTTCATCTGCTGGTGTTGCTGGTGGTCGGTCCATTGTGTTTTATCGACTCAACACAGCCTTCTTTAAGGGGATTTTAGAGCAGCTGATGCTTCTATTTGCTGCTGGGCTTTATGTGGGTGACGATTTCAGGCCCACACCACCAAAGCAACTATCAAATGGTTCACCGATCAAGTTATTATTGTGTTTGATTGGCCAGTTAACCAGCCTGTCCTAAACCCCAAAGAGAATTTGTGGGCTGAGGAAGATGAGCAATGGCCATAGACATTAGAGGGGGTTTTGCTCTATTTGAGTACATTTGCAGAATGCAAATAACCTGCACTGGGATTTGAATACTTTATTTTCAATTTTTACTAGAAGATATACCTGTAGGTGTAGGGATCGCAGGGTGTCTGGTAGAGGCACTGGGATGTAATCAATGTGGTTGTCTGTTAGGTACAGGTACAGCAGGCCAGTCATATCCTATTTAATGTGAGAAAGATGATAATCATTAATGGAAAAGAACTTTGGAGATGACTAGAGATGATGAGAGAAATTCTAAGATACTGCTGACAAAACTGGATATCAAAGGAAGGTTTAAGATTAAGATTTTGCTACATTTAGCGCCAATATTATCCTACCACCTTGCACTAATTCAGTTTCCCCCAAAACACCGTCTCCTGCATTCAGACGAGAAAACTGCCATGTTCAGCCACTCATGTACCATCAGGCACATACATTTTGGGACACAAAAAACACAGTGTTTTTCGGTAAAACATGCTCAAAGTGCAGACTTCCAACTTTAATTTAAGGAGTTTGACAAAAGAATTGCATTAACTGTTTATGAATCAAAGACATTTTTATACATAGTCCCCAGTTTTTAGAGGCTCAAAAGTAATAGGAAAAACTAACGTAATTTTATATATAAGGATTGCTTTCATTACTTGCGGTTGAAGACTCCCTGTAGTCTAGAATCCATGGACATCACAGATTGCTGTGTTTCCTCCTGTGCTCTGCCAGGCCTTTACTACTACTCCCTTCAGTTCCTGCTTGCTTGTGGGTCTCTCTGCCTTTAATTTTGTTTTCAGTAACTGAAAAGCTGCTCTACTGAGCTGAGATCCGATAACTGACTTGGCTTTTGAAAAGTATCTCATGTCTTTGCCTTTAGAAACTCTTGTTGCCTTTGTAGTATGCTTTAAGTCATTATCCATTTGCATTGTGAAGTCCAATTAGTTTTGCAGCATTTGGCTGAATCTGAGCAACGCTGTACACTTCAGATTTCATCTTGCTACTTCTATCAGCAGTCACATCATCAATAAACACTAGTGACCCCAATTCCATTGGCAGCCATACATGCCTATGTTAAAACATTGCTTTCATCATGCTTGACAGATGATGCGGTTTGCTTCAGGTCATAGGCTGTTCCTTTCCTTGTCCATACTTTTCTATTTACATCATTTTGGTTACAAGTTCATACTGGTTTCATCCGTCCACAGAATTTTTTTCCAGAACTGTGCAGTCTCTTTTAGATGTTTTCTGGCAACGTCTACTCTGGCCTACCTCTTCTACCAGTGGTTTGCAGCTTGTTGTATTTATATTCATGAAGGCATCTCTGGATTATACACTTTGACAATGATACACCTACCTCCTTGAGATTGTCCTGGACTTGACTGGATGTTGTGAAGCATTTTTTCCTAACTAAGTAAAGAATTTTGAAAGAATCATTCACTTTATCTTTCTTCCATGACCTTCCAGGCCCTTTGGTGATGCTTAACTGGCCAGTGCTTTACTTCTTTTCAAGAATGTTCCAGATTGTTTTCCTGGTCACTCAAGCTTTTGCTATCTCTCTGACAAGTGTATTTTAGCTTTTCAGTCTTCACTTACATTGACACCTCTTTGGAACTCATATTTAGAGTTTTAGTGAACATCTACCAAATGCAAGTACAATGCAGATCTTTTATCTGGTTAGTTTGTGATGAAATAATGAGGTAACAGACCTCACCTGGCCATGAAACGATTGTCCCCATTACTTTTGAGCCTTTGGAAATAATGCATTACTTTTTTCAAACCCCTTAAAATAAAGCAGAAAGTCTGCACTTCAATCTCATTTTAACAGTGTGATTTAAAACCCACAGTGGTGATGTACAGATGCAAAATTGCAAAACATGTGCCATTTTCCCAAAACTTATGGACATAACTGTACTTCAAGATGAATTTGTATGTTTGATACAGATATTGATGTTTGGAGAGCAATAAATTGGCTAATAACACAACACAAGCTATTTTGATTCGGATGCATCAAATACAAATATAAATGTTCTTAATTTGTAGCTGACAAACGGATACTACAGTTGTAAGTAAAGGAGGTGTACGTACTTTGAATGCCTCTTTATGAATACCCTTTGTGCCAATGTTGTTGTTGCTGGCATCAATCAGGATCATGGTCTCTGGGAGAGCTGGCAGCTGGGAGATATGATTTTCTCGGAGCACCAGCTCCTCCAGTTCAGGCAGACCCAAAAAGGCTCTGTCATCAATGGAGATTATCTCATTGGCAGTTAGATCGATCTTCTTCAGCTTTTCTGAAGGAAGGTGAGAAAAAACACATCTACAGTGAGACTCAGATGTCTGTTTTACCTGACAGCTCACTACAATATCAACATTTAGTTTGAATATTTGAAATTCACCTTCATATTTAGTTCTGAGCATGCCTTATCTTATATTTGTGTGTTTTTGTTTAAATTGGAAACATACTCATAGAGGCGAAATCAGACTTGTTGATTTTGGTGATTCTGTTGTAGCGAGCATAGAAGTGAGTGGTGTGTTTGGGGAGAGGTGGTACACTATCCAGCTTCAAGTCATCGCAGTAGACTGAACCTCCAAGGCATGTGCACAGCAAGCAAGTGGGCATACCTGGAATACACGAATAAGAAGAAGTAGAATAGGAGTAGGAAAACTTAAAAGATGTACTGTAAATCTGAGAGGCAGGATGCATAGTAGCTCCTGAAAAATCCTCAGATCCCACAAACACAACAGCTGTAATTCACAGTGCAAAGTCAATGTACATAAGGATCAAGCATCTCAGGATTTTGAAGACAGGTCCAAAGGAGACTTTGATTTCACATATCACACTGAATTCAGTGCTGTTCTGTACTGACCTCGTCTATCAACCACAGGCTCTTCAGGCTTGTCTGGCTCTTCAGGCTCATCGGGCTCTGGCAATGCACTGCCAGAGCTCACTGACTCTTCTACAGACTCACCACCCTCTTGAGGGGTTTCTGGTGTAGCCAGAAGCACCCCCTCCTCTTGTTAGAGACAAGATTAGGTGTTAAAAATACAGGTTAGATGAGCATGGACATGGGACAAGACATCTGGCAATCAGGAACTCACTGTTTGCCGCATTGTTTTAGCAGTGTTAACCAAGAGTTCATGGCATTTAACTGATGAATGAAAGTTAAATGAAAATGAGGATCTGATGTTGACATAAAATGCAGTTTACACACAACATGATTGTTAGTGAAGAACAAAACAACACAAGTTCAAATAGGTTGCCTTGAGGTGGGCTACTAAGCAAGATGATTAGTGGATTTGGAACATTTACACAACAATAGCTCTGGCAGTGAATAACTCAGCTTTTTGCCATTATTGTCCAGTTCATTCAGTCTGCTTGGTCTGTTTTTTCCCCATTCTCCAACTAACCTAACGATTAACACCCAGCAACTCCTACCTTCCCTGTTTGCCTATCAACCAATCACCTGAGCTACTGTTGAAAAACATTCTTTTTAATACATTGAGCATTCCCTTATGAATAGAAAGGATGTCATTCAAAATGATCTGATCGCCTGTTAATTTAGGTTATGTCTCTCTCGCAAATATTGAACAATTATTTTAATACTATCATATAAATTGGGATTCATGTCAGGGGCTCATTGAACCAGTGTGTTTGACTTTTTTGACTGAATGCCTATATTCCTTTTTTCATTCTGCTTCCTAGCTTATTAATAAAGTAATATTTTACACCATATGTCAATGTTTATATAGCCTGCATGAAACAACACATGATTCTGTATATACAGTAATGTGCAAAAGAAAGATTTGACAGGACTCTAACTAAGTACACCCTTACTTCGTCCATAGCAATTAAAAGGGTAAGTAGCAGCAGCCAGGTGCTGCTAATCAAATGCATTTAACTAACTGACCATCACCCAGTGTGAGTACCTCTATAAAAGGAGAAGTTGTGGCAGTTTGCTGGTCTATAGCATTCAGGTGTGTATTAACAGAATACTACAGCTTTCCCAAGAGTGGATGACCCAGCAAATTCACCCCAAGGTCAGGCCGTGCAATGCTCAGAGTAAGTCCAAAAAACATCAGAGCTACATCTCAGACTCTGCAGCCCTCAGCATGTTAAATGTTAAAGTTCATGACAGCACAATTAGAAAAGGACTGAACAAATATTGCTTGTAATGAAGGGTTTCCAGGAGAAAGCCTCTTCTCTCTAAAAAGAATGTTGCAGCGCAGTTTAGGTTTGCAAAGTTACATCTGAACAAACCACAAGACTTAAGGCAGGAACAATGTGGTTTGGACAGACAAAACCAAAGTGTTTTAGCACAATGCACACAAATGCAATCATAGCATATAAATGCAAACACCTCATACCAACTGTCAATCATGGTGGTGGAGGGGTAATGATGTGGGCTTGTTTTGTTGCCACAGGTTGAGGCCATCCGTCCAACAGCTAAAGTTGGGCTGAAACTGGGTCATGCAATGGGACAATGATCCCAAGCACACCAACAAATCTACAACAGAATGGCTGAAAAAGAAAATAATCAAGGTGTCACAACAGTCCAAAGTACAGCCTTCTACCCAACCTTAGCAGGACCTTAAATGCCCACAAGCCTTAATAACCTGAATCATAACATTGTTAAGAATTATTCATTCTTCTTCTTGTTCCGCTTATCCTATTCAGGGTTGCAGGGGGTGCTGGAGCCTATCCCAGCTATCAAGGGGCAAAAGCCAGGGTACACTCTGGACAGGTTGCCAGTCTGTTATAGAGCCAACACACAGAGATAAACAACCATTCACACACATTCCCACCTACGATCAATTTGCATGCCTTTGGACTGTGGGAGGAAGCCAGAGCACCCAGACAGAGCCCACGCAAGCACGGGGAGAACATGCAAACTCCACACAGAAGGGCCTAAGCTAACTGACTGGAACTCAGGCCCTCTTGCTGAGAGGCAACAGCGCTAACCACTATGCCACAAAGTGGGCCAAAAGTCCTTCACAATGATTTAAGAGACTGGTAAGTTATTCAAGTTATTGCTGCTAAAGGTGATTCTACAAGTGACTGACCTACGGGGTGTACTTAGTTTTTCACAGGATCACATAATCCTATGAAAACCTTTTTTTTCACAGGACTGTAAGACTTGTTTTGAGTATCCCGTGTTTGGAACACTGTAGTTTCACCATTGCAACACCACAGCAACAAGATTAACTAAGTTCTTATGAATTCTTTTTTTCCCTTGACCTCAAGATATTTTTCATACATGAAAGAGTGTTTAGGAAAAGCCAGAGTTTTATGATCTGGATTTCCCCTTATCTGTACAACGACACCCACTTCCCCAAAAAAACTCTCAGTATTTATACATCCACCTTTTACCCTCCACCTTTTATCTTGTTTGTGTTCTTTAGCTCTCTGGCATTCCATAGACCTTTTACTATTAACTTTCTGTTTTAGCCTTACATGAATCTTGAACTTTGTTCTTCCCTTTTTTTCTTTGCTTTTTTCTCCCTGTCTGGTTTGTGGGAACATCTTTAAACTTTGTTAAACTTTGTTTCTATTTTGCCTTTCTTGTTACCTTCCTGCTCTTGCTGAGAATTATTACTTGCTGATGATGGAGCCACAACCTCTCATAAATCTGATCTTTTCTTAGTGGTTCTTTTCCCAAAATTACTAAGCAAAATCAGCTTTAATATTGCACCCTTAAAGTGCCCTCTGGAGTTCTTCCTGTAAAAAATGTGTTGCATTTAGCCTTGAGGTATTAAAACTGCATTTACTTCATAATATCTGTTGCAAAGCCTTTTTTTTTTTTTACAAGACTTTTTCTTGGCCAAGCAGGCGTGTGAGATATGTCCTTTCGCATTTACCCTGCCTGTCTCGCATGAGTCTATATTAGATACTGACCTTTAGAAGTGTCAGGAACCAGAAATATCTCAGGGACTTCAGGGTCTTCAGGTGCAGAGACACCAGAAATCCCAGAGGTTCCAAAGACTAATTCTACAGAGGCTCCATCATGTCCTGAAGCCCCTGAGATTCCTGAAATTCCAGAGAATTCCCCAGAAGAACTTGATACCTCTTGGGTCATTACATCTGGAATGGGCTGCAGCTCCTCCTCTTGTTAGAGTGATGAAGTTAGGAAGTGATGAAGTTAGGAAGTGAAGGGTAAGATGGACAGTCAATCAATCCATTAAACAATCACTCACACTTAAGAGACAAGAAGTTAGAAAGAGAGTGATTATGAGTAAAACAAATACAGTAACACTCAGTAGTACAATGAAGAAACGACAACATTTAACTACAATAAAAAGAAAGCAGTTAAATGGGATTTAAGACAATCAACAAAAATCATATAAAGAAAGGCAAATTTTTTTCTGCACAGATTAGGAACTAGTCTATGATAAAAAACAGCTCTGTAAACATACTAACCTCCAGAAAAAAATGTTTTCACAATGTCCCCGAACTCATCAAAGACCCCGGAAACCCCAGAGCTTCCAGAACCCCGTGGGATCAAAGCATCTCCAGACAACTCACAACCAGGCTGGTCCCCTGATCCTCCAGGACCCAGGGGGAGTTCATTACAAATCCCAGAGCCTCCAGATACAGAACCGTCTGAGACTCCACAAATAGCAGATCCTGTGACATCCCCAGATATTATGATCTCACCAGATAACAAGCTCTCCCCAGATCCGCTAGAAAAGAGGAGCTCCTCTGAGGCTCCGGACATCAGCACAATGTCTCCAGATCCTCCAGAGGCACCAGAGACCACAGTCTCTCCTGAGTCTCCTGACCCAGAAGCCCCAGAAGCTCCTGAGGCCCCAAACACCACCAAACCCCCAATATCCCCGGAGACAGGAAGAACGTCGATGAGCATCTGACGCAGCTCCATCTCTTGTTAGAGACAAGATTAGGTGTTGATAAACAGACAGATGAGACTAAAACAGGTCATTAATTGGGTTTAGCATTCACAGTGACAATTAGGTAAAGCAGCAAATGATAAGTGCACACATTTAACCATGTTAAATGGATGACATGCACATGAAAATGATTATCATGGACAGATGATGAAAAAGATGTGTTTAGAAGACAGATGGGTGCTTTCTTTGTAATTTGAGTAATGTGGCTTTCATAGCTCCAAAGACCCAATAAAGGACAAAGCCCTTTCTCTTTCACATTTAATGAACTTACTTTCCGAGTAGCTATATGATTTGTGTGCTGTTTCAGACCTTTCTCTGTGTCTGGGCCCATGAGAACCCCAGATCCTCCCGAACCCTGAGGGACAGGCTGAGGTTTAAGGGGCATCTCTTCCTCCTCCTCCCAGTCTACTTGGTTCCGTCCTTCCAATGAGTCCTCAGTTATAATGTAATCATAAACACCTGGAGCTGAGTTTCCAGTCGCTCTCTGAGAAAAATACAGCAGCATTGAGTTAGCAATATATGAAAACTGCATTGGATATCAATCATCATAAACATTTCACGTAAGATGATAACATTCTTTGTTCCTGAAATAAATTATTTAGTGTAATGGATCTATTTTGTGCACATCCTGGATGACATTGTCATCATCTATTCAATAAATCTGAGTAAACCATATATCCCTGACAAGAGTATTCTAATAATTTCAAGACTATATCATATATCATATCATCCTTCCTCATTAAACTAAATATTATGGAGGTGTTTTATGTAGTGTGCTATTTCTAGAATGTTTTTAGAAAATGATGGACTTATCAAAAAATCTACTGCCCACAAAGGAAAGTCAGACAGTAATGGTACATGTACTCTATATTGTATATTTAATGTGGAGCAATATTGTAAACATGCAAACCTCCAAAGATGAGTCTTAGCAATGGGTTTGGCAGCTACATCATTTATGTATTAAAATTGATAACATACCAAATCCCAACATAAGTCATCTCAGAGTACTTCACAATGAAAATAGAACTTTTGCATCAGTACCAGAATCTCAGAGATTGACACTGATGTATGTGGTTAGTACCAGAAAACTAAAATGATAGAAATCCAAATCACTTGTGATGTGAAAATCTATTTGCAACTGTCAGACCAACAGAAACCAAAAGAAAGGGCATGTTTAAAATTTAAACACAGTCTCTTTCTGAATTTCATGAAACTTGGTGGGGAGATGGTGGGCATGAGCAAACGATGATCCAAAAATTTAAGAAAATGACAACTGTAAAAGTTTTACCACTAGATGGCAGCAAAGTGTCCTGAATTAACTATCCACAGTAGAGACAGCACGTTTTAGGAACTTTGTTTATAACTGCTTGGCTATTAAGTAGTAACTATTTTTGGTGATATCAAAAAGCCCTGTTGTTTCAAGTTTGAGGTGAAAAATTGCAAATTTTTTTTCAAATGTATAGTTTACATAATCTTTTCACTAGGTGTTATGCTAAATGTTTTAGAAGGTGCATGCATGGACAAACACCCTGAAAATGTCACTAGTTTCACAATACCAAAGTACTCCATAAACCAAGACTGCCTTTGTTTATCAAATAGATATGTTTTGTTTGGGGAGATTAAAAAACTGAGACAATAATGCTAAGTCAACAAAGCTTTATGAATTGCAACGCTTTTTGGTTCCTTAATTAAAGGCTTCAGGTATATCCATTTGGTATTATAATAGTATTTACAGTCTTTGAAGTTGCTAATTTGATAGCTGAAGAAACCTGTAGTTCTATCATTGCCCAGAGGAGGGCAATGAACTCCTACACACTGCAGACAGGTGGTACCTGACACTCTATAACGCCCCTCAAGGCTGACTCAATCCTCCAAAAAGGGAATGGTCCTTGTGGAACCAAGACACACATGGTAGCTGCACAGATCTATTTCTTAGTCTTTAAATGTGGTTTTAAGCAAAGTAATCAGATAGAACTGATTAGTGATTATTGACAGGACTCTCTGACAGTGTTGCCAGAAAGGAGGATGCTGTCCAAGTTAAGGACAATATTGGAATTATACAATTTACCCCCAGGAAAAATAAAGCGATTCTGATTATGAAATATCAATAAGCCAAGAGGCATCAAAGTAAATTTATGTCAAGAAAATAGATTCTAAGCAGGACTATTGCCTACCAGAAATGCAACTAAATGTAACATTGAAGAGTTATTCATCAATGTATTTTACATTTTACAGCCTGGATGAGAAAAAACTTGGGCTACAACAAGGTAGGCCTTTGAAAACTCTTACACTGAGATAGCTTACTGCAGTTCTCCCCTTCATTTCCCCCTTTTCCCAAAGCAAACATATGCACCCGAGGGGAAAGAAGAGGCAAAAGGCTGGCAACCAAAAACACAGAAAGAAGTTCCTGATATCAGCATAGGACTACAGAATGCAAAGAGAGAAATCTTGAGCATTAGGCCAAAACAAAATGTTTAAGTTGCTGCTTCTGTATATAGTATTTGCACCCACATTCATAGACAAGTAAAATAAGTTTAAGTGTAAATGGCAACACTATGGCAATAAACCATGGCAAGTGTCCATGGTTCATCAGGATATGCTTTATAGCATACGCAAGTATGTCAAGTTTTGAGTCCTTTTAAAAGTCATGGAACTTTTTGAGTAACATTTCTAAGTTAGAACTGAATTTTGATAACTCTCAGTCTAAGTTATACATTTGGAACCAACATAATTATGTCACATATTGAATTCTAGAAGTCCTGGTTGGTAACTTTGCACTACTTTTAGACAGAGCTATGCTCTCCTCTGTTGATTTTAGTCTATATGCTGATGTGAACTAATCCGTTACTGGTTGTGACTTATAGAGTGTATGTAAAAGAAAAACATAACTCCTGCGTCTGAAAAGCAAAGCCAGTGAAGAAGGAATAAAGGTTGTGCAAGAGAGTGCATTCAAGGAGAGCACTTAAACCTGCCTTCCTTCTAATGACCAGCAGGGGGCAATCCTCTGGTTGCAAAAAAGGTCTGATCATATAGAAGTTAATGAAAAAGTAATGTCATTGCTCACCTACTTTATCATTTCACTGAAGATGTTACTAATGAAATTATCTTTTCAATTTTGAGTTTTCAGTCTTTTTTAATACAGCATGCTGTTAATTTATGAATCACGGTCAAACTTATAGAAACATAAACAATAAATAGGGTTATCTTTAAGGCGTAGGTACCTTATAATTGGCAAGTTGCTGTCTTATGGATGTCTTCCACTTAAAAAAACAGAACAAAACTCACTATAACAGCTAAAATGCTCAAAATGAGTCTTCAAAATGGAAATTCACAAACCAGTGGGTGATGTTACAGTGGTTGCATCCAACTTTTATACACAGTCTCTAGTGAAGCTTCACATTTTATTGAAATATATGTAAGTTTCACTGGTCTGCTCATCTAACATCCTACAAGAAAGCAATAAAACACATTTTCTCAACGCTCTGTGCAATTATACTTAATCATTGTAAAAAGGGTTCAGCCTTTGAGTGGAGAAAGGTAAAATCAGATAAATAAATAAAATTAGCAGTTTTAATTATGTTAACCAACTGGCTCTAAAGATGTTATACAACTCTAGCGAAAAATAATAGAAGTACAGACATATCGTTGTGAAAGTGAAGTGCTTGAACGAATCCAAAGTTGGTGATTATAGCATTCGCAAAGTATTTAAATGCAGCAGACTGAATAAGATTGCCTTGGATAACAATGTAGATGAACCTTTACTTCTCTGAAAAGAGACAAGCGCTAAGGAAAAAGAAGAGAAATACTAAATGAGAGCTGGATGTGCAAAATAAAGACTCAGCATTCCAGAGGCACGGAGCTCATCATTGCTCATTTTGCTTGCATCGTTTGTGTGAAAGAAAAGAAAAATTCACTACATCTAAAAACCTCTTAAACAAACACACGACCTGAAGATCTGCTCCCTCACCTTCAACTGGGTTGCTAAATGAGAGATCTTCAACAGTCAATTATGAGTCAAAGCTTTGTGTTTATTTTGGGAGGACAGGATGAAAAAGACTCTAGTTACTCTAATTGTACTTTATGCTGCTTCTCTTTCTGCTCCCACAGACTCCCACAATATCTTATGCAAGGCACTGCGTTTTATCCAGTCTTGTTAAGCAGAGACTTTATCAGAGCCATTCCCTTACAACACATGATAACTTTCCCACACTTAGCAATTGCATATGTAATACTCAGCTGTAAAACTATGCATGAAAAAGCTTAGTGAAGTTGATCAAGGCTAAAAAGTTGTGGTTGTGCCAGTTTTTGTGGCGGTGGATTGCAAAATTTTTTCTACTAAATCTTTTCATAAGCTTGTCGCATAGGCCTTAGATAACAGCAGTAGTGCGAGTGCACTTCACATCAGGTTTGACTTAAGTCGCTGGCTCAGAGGCAGCCAGCTGAAAATCTCATGTCATCTTGACAATGCCTTGGACTAATTTCCTTGTCACAAAGAACAGTAAATTGACACATGAATTTTGGTTAAAGCTTGAAATCCCACTGTGCCTGGAAGGCTTGCCACATCACACTCAACTTAAGCTGTGATGTGAGATTTAAAGAGCATGACTTGAATTCAGGTTTTTTTTTCCTTTTTTTTCATTTTTAGCCTTTTCTGCCACTGTTCCCCACTCTTTGAAAGCTGCTGTTCAGCACAGAACCTGAAAGGACAGAGAAAAGAACAAAGTCCCCGAGGGCCCAGCTATGTCCGTGTTTCGTTCATGATTGAAGCAGGTCATCCATTCCAGGGAAAAAGATGGTTTAGTAATGAATCTGTAACAGCTGCCTCCAAAGCACTGATATGCACCTGCTAAACCTTATGAAGATCAGTTCAAGGTTTGTACTTTCCCTCTCCCTGTTACTTCCATGTATCTGTATTCTGATTCAAAAGGCAAAAATAAAATCAGGTTGAAATTATCAACTTTTCCGGTTTTGGTCACTCAATACATTAAACACAAAACAAACTGCTCCAGCTGGAAATGGAGATCAATCCTGTGGCTGCAGTGTGTAAAACTGAAATCCTTTGGACACAATAGTGAATAAAAGTGGGGAGACAATTTAGCTTCTTAGTGGCCCCTGGGGAGCAGCAAGCTCTGCTTAATGAACCTGGTGACCTCAGAACAAATTGCAGCAGCAGTCTTTATATTTCACAATATTGCTGGTATCCCATTTTGATATGATATGATCCATATTTATATCAGAAAAAAGTGGGGATATGATGGAATCATCAACGCTGCCACCAATCCTTTGTGTCATTGCTATAGTGCAAAAACTTTTTGATGCAGGAACTTGAATTTTGCCACAGTGATAGACCTCCATGGAACTGATTAGATTTTTTGCCATTTTCAAAATATGGACTTGCCACTAGCTGACATTATCTGTAAAAAAATGTTTACATTTTTAGTCATGTCTCTGCGACCATTTATCCGAGCTGCACAAAACAGAAACCAATTGATCTTTAGATCATACATGTTCATGGTGATACCATGCCAACACTGCTGCCACCTGTCTCGCTGCCACAAATACTATGAATACTGTGAATAATTCTTGGCTCTTGGCTTAAGGTATAATATATATATATATATATATATATATATATATATATATATACATATACAATTTCATTGCACTTGCGTAAAATAACAGTAAAGTTTCTGATTCTGAAATCTTTTGCAAGATTTTAAATTTTGGCACAGTGATAGACCTCCATGACATGTAGAACTGATTGGATTTTCAGCCACTCTGACATGACAGATTGGCCACCAAATGGCGTTGTCTGGAGTTATTCATTTATTTTTACATTTTTAGCCATATCTCTGTAACTACTCATCTTATCTACACAAAACAAAAATCATATACTTTCATGGTGATACCATGTCGTGTCTTCTGTCATTGTTGTCTGCTGTTGCTGCAGCTGAAATCGGCAACAAATTTTCAGAGATATTATGCAATCAACTTAGAAGCTGCATGTCGGATCTTAATTATTTAATTTCCATTTGAAAAAAAAGAACAAATTACAGATGCTATCTAAACTCACATCATCTCAAGTGGGGTTGAGTCAATTCTGCATTCATAAAGAAATTGGGGCTTTATTTATACCTTTAGTGGTCCCAGGGCAACCACAGGGAGCTAGTTTCTGTTTGACTTAACTAGTTTTTTCAGTAAAATGATGCACAATCTTTACACACAGACTAGTAGATATATGTTTTAACTGGGTCTCAGCTATAAATCAAACAGATAACATGCTGAAATAAATTAAACCTGCTATAGCTGTTGCTTTAGATTAAACAGTTTAATTGGCAACATGTCATGACTTATTATAAAAAATACATTAACAGTGGTCACCTAAATACTCTATATCATGATCTTATAAATTCTTTACTAAGTGCCAAGTCAATATGACCAATTTATTTGTGTGATTAAAGGCCAAGGAGGTTGGAAGGAGATAAAAGCTATTTTCTCTTGCATAAACACATAATGTTTCTTACCGCATAATCATCAGTTGTCAGCCCACTCCTATCGTTATCTTGATTCTCCAAACTGACAGGGTCTGCATCCACATAATGGTCAGTACTAAATGTGTCCGAGTCCACTTGTCGGGAAAATCTGGGGCTGGCCACTGCCGCTCTGAGGACGAAGAGTCCGAACACAAGCTGCACAAGCATCCTCATAGTCCACCTTGACAAGGGCAGAAAGTTGTAAAATCAAAATGGGAAACTTTCATTAAAGTACAGCACATTACAGGGAAACTAAGGCAAGGTCACTGAGTTGTTTCTCACTTGTCCCATGCAACCAATAAATAATAATAAATAAATAATAAACTTTAAACTGGCCTACACAAAGATGCAATGCATTGAAATATAGTTCCAAATATTATCAGTGCACAACAGCGCTTGCCTTTGAAACTGACTCCATAACAAGTTCATGATATTGCCAGCATAACCAGCCTGTAGTGTTGCAGAGCAAGGCTTGACTTTGGGTTCTATCGCTAAGGTCAGTGACTTCATTACCAAGGTGCAGACAGCTCAAGGGATCAAAACATGAGGGCCTCTTGCTTTGCTTTAGCCAGAGGCTTACCGTTCCAGAGAGCAGCCATCTTGGCTCAAATCAGTACCTTTTTGTGGTGTGTCAGAGGTCAAAAGTCAGACTTGATCTGATAATGAATCATGACAAGATTTACTTAAGTCTCATTAAGGTTAAAGAATTTTAGACATTTATTTTCAGCCTGTAGCAGTTCTATGTTTAGATATATTTTAAAGATTTGGGGATATTTATGTTACAGTGAGACACTTTAAAAGTAGACTTTCAGTTCCTGTGTTTTTGGCAGAGGCTTTCGTCATTTTTTTCCTCAATCAAACAAAAAGCATTTGGCAGATACATGGCAGGCATTCCTGGCAACACATGTAAAAGAAGGGCATAGTCATGAATGTCTTCTTAAAATTAGCATGTATGATTTTTACTATAATCACTGCCCTGCCCTAGATACTGTAGTTGCTATGTGTAATCTTGTTCATTTCCTTAGAAGGACAGATCTACTTACTTCAGCAACGTTGGTGAGTTCTTAAGTGATATTCCGAAGTGGGAAGCACTAATAAGATTAACATATGTTAATTGGTGCTTAATTAGCTGGCACCACAGACATTGGACTTAGGGATTAATCAACTGTCAGTATGCCAGTGGGTCAATGTTCAAAGCACACTAATAACAGGTGTAGCCATATTGCAGCTAAGAAAGTGGATGTCTATCCGCCCAAAATGGCAGAAGAGTTTTAAAAAGTCCTCTAGGCCAGAGCAGAGAAGTGGAGAGCAAGGGAAGAGATGAAGAAGAGTTTGATGAAGAGAGTAGACAAGATGTTGGCCCTCAGGGTTAGATGGAGAGAGTGAGGAAAAGACTGAGCAGAACAGACCAGTAAGAGAGGGGGAGAGAGAGAGAGAGAGAGAGAGATTTCTAAGCTGACTCGAACCCTCACCCTTTACAGAGGGCCTTTATGAGGCCAGGTCACTGCTTGTCTTAGCACTCAAACTCCAAATTCCACCGAGGTTTGTGGACAGGATGGCAGCGAGTTACAGCTGCAAGGAAAAGCTTCATTCAGCAGTGACAGTACTCAAACAGACACACATACACATTCATGCACACACTTGGAATCCTCTCACAGATGCACACTCTGTCTTAACACACCTATCTTTCAGAGAGAGAAAACTGAGAAACCTCTTCTACTATTTTGGGATGGGGACAGATACAAAACCAAAAAACACCTCCCTAGGTTATTTAAGTCATGAATCTAACCTTGTCAGTATGAGAGGGACAAAGTTAACATGCAAATCAGCCCCTTCATTGTCTCCAACATGAACTTAGTGCACTCTGCTGAGAAAACTCGAGTTGACTAGTTTGCTTTGCTATTTAAACAGACTTTCTGTAATGAAGCTATGACTAAACTGAATGAAGAACTATACTAAAGACAGAGGTGTGCTTTTATACAGGTCATACAGTGTGTGGAAACTGAGTGTGTATGTATATATGACTGTAGCCCCCAGACCACCTCTCTGTTTTGCTTGGCTTTGCAGTGGGCATTCCTGATATCCAGTGATTCTACCTTTTCCTCACAAAACCCACAAGCAAACAAGACAAGCTGCCGGGCAGTAGGTTGCAAAAAGATTTGGCGTATCTGTACTGCAAAAAGGTTTAATAGGCACTGAAAACTAATCAATCAAAGCAGGTAATTTAGCAGTAAGAAAATTATGCTATGCACATACTTGTGCTTTGAGGGAGAATATGCACTCAAATTGTTGCCTTAGATAAGATTCTAAGCGAACTGGCAGAT
>VUQH01050573.1:0-12501 GCA_015106775.1 Etroplus canarensis | reverse complement strand
GAGAAATATGTTGGACAGAGAATGCTGAGAATGGAACCACCTGGAAGGAGAAGAAGGGGCCGCCCAAAGCAGAGGTGGATGGATACCATCAGCGCAGACATGCGATCTGTGGGAGCAAGGAAGGAAGATGCCGAAGACAGAAACACCTGGAAGACGTTTATATCTGCCGCAGCGACCCCATACTGAAAGTGGGAGAAGCTTGAAAAAGAAGAAGCAGCAGCATAACATGACTGTGCATTTGCAGATGCTTTTTATACTGTCTCTGTAACTTTCCCCCCCATTGGGAATTTTTGATGGTGAAAAACTCCCTGTGTGCAGGGAGGTGCACGGTGAAGAGCAGAGGACAGGTGAGCTATTTTACACAGACAAAAACAAACTGGATAATATAGTAGAGCTATAGGTCAGAGGTAAAAGAAAAGACGTCAAATGTAGCTTTTTATCGTTTTAACTGCTCAGCAGATATCCATCCACTTGTGTTAATTACAGTAAAGCTAAATCATTTAATGTTGTCTGTCAACGTGTGAAAAAGTCTCTTCATGCTGGAAACGAAACACTCCCATGCTATCGGTTATTGGTGATACCAAAAGGGGGTATGATAGGAGGACTGGACTATGGAGAAATCGCCCAATCCCATACAAAAGGCTGTAGGAGGCTGAATGCAAGAACCTGCATTCAGCACCAAACAGGAAAATAATGTCTTAGGGCGGCATTAGTCACTCTTCTTGAGTGATAACAGAACAGCCTAATAAAGGGGTTATCTCAGATCAAACTAGTTTGTGCAAAATGCCATTTGACCACATTTCAAGACAAAAGTGGGGGATGTCTGTTCTGAAAAGCAACAATAAAAGATGGATTATTTGAGAAGGGCTAATAATGACTATATTAGATGTAACAAAAACAAGTGAATCTGGAAAAAAAGAATCTGAGAGAGAAGTTGCTTGCTTTCTCACCTGCACACTTTTTGTATGCAGGTGTAGTGTTTGTAAATAAATGGCGTTACAGAAATTGCCAGATGTGGCCTTGCACATACTCAAAACATTTGACTAACACGATGTACAGGTAATGACTGTTCCATCAAAAAAAAATAATCTAACACATTTTTGTTAGGCTTTGTTTTAGACAATGGATAGAACCAACTTTTATGATAAGTCACAGATTGTAGATAAAAGATGGAAGTAGCATTGAGGTCTGAAAAGTGAGGCCAATGCACAAGTTCCTGAAACCTGCATTTTATATAACAACTTTTTGCAAAACGAAGTCTTCAGTGAGCATTTACCTGATGATTTGACTTGCCAGATTTAAAATCTTATTGAACAAAATGAAAAATAATGTTCATTTTGTAAACTTTGGACCCCTGTAGGGTCAAAAAGGCACACAAAGCAGGGTATGCTTTAAGGCAGACCTACCTTAACACAGAGAAGTCACTTTCCCTCTGTTTCTCAGCCAGCTCCTACCTGCTTTTTACTTCTAATTTCAAAATAACTCACACTCAGCTCCACTCACTGGCCTGCACCCTCTTCTTCCCCTCTCTTGCAAACTGTCTGGTGCGCTTGCATGGTTGACCTCAGGTATACTCCTTGCATCTTCACCATTCCACCTGCCTCCCTCTCATTCACACACATGTATTCTGTCTTGCTTCTAACGACTTTCATTCCTCTTCTCTTTCATGCATACGTCCACCTCTCTAGTCTCTTTTCCACCTGCTCCCTATTCTCTCTACAGCTCACAATGTCATCTGTGAAAATCACAGTCCATGGAGACTCCTGCCTGACCTCATCTGTCAACCTGTCCATCCCCACTGCAAACAAGAAGGGCCTCTGGGGCGATTCGTGATTTAATTACACCCCCAGTTTGAACCCATCTGTCACTCCTATGACACACCTCACCACTGCCTTGCTGTCCCTTGATAAATATACAGTGGATTGATATCAAGTTTTACTGGTCTACTTTCTCAGCTATGATAGTAAAGTTAATGCTGTTTAATTCTGGGGTACTGAAAACAGCAAGTCAAATTAGGATCTGAAAACTCCACTGTTTCACTGTTTTCTAACATTAGACATAAAGACCAAATGATGAATTAATGAATGTTAAGTTGCAGTCCTCAGTACTACTTTAAATGAGAAAGTAGTAAAAATATCACTACCGGCATCTGCAGGTTGAGCAACCTGGCTGTCAGTTGGCACTGAAGTCCAGTCTGTTTCTGTCTAAGCCAGAGTGGGAGAAGGGCATGGACACTGGCAGCCCCTCACCCATCCCCACAGCGTTCAAAGCTCCGGCCGGTGTCATGTTTTCCTGCCCATGTGCCAGGGTCAAAGTGTTCCATGCCAGACCAATATGGAAAACAAGTCTGAAGAGCTGCAGCTCTGTTTCAAAACAAGAGGCTCCTTTGAGGCCATATTAGCCCATAAACCCTGGCCTCACCTTGCTGTTTCCTGTTATGGGGAGCCTGGCGCTTGCTGTGAGTAAGGGGGGGGCAAATGCACACACATATAACCATACGTTCACCTGCCAGCTCAATGCCACACCACAAACTCCCCAAAGACTTATTCACACCTTTGACACAATAGGATCTCTTTACTCCAGTGAAGCTACAGTTAATCTACTGTATTTCAAAGGGCCAGTTCAATCACAGGAGGATGAAGGCTAAGCAAAGCACAGGACAATGACTGTCTCACATTTAAAAGCCAGTGCTCTGAGGTCTCACTTTAGAATCTTGATGAATATCTACGATAGCAATGACTTTTTTAGTATTCTTCAGGTTAAACCTTTTAACTGCAGCACTAGTCCAAACACTGAGAAAAGTTGATTTGTGTGTAAATATGTTCTGTATACGTGCATACCTGTGGACATTTTTGGGTAGACAAAAAGATGAACAGACTGTGGTAAATGCAAAAATGTAAAGGCATATGCAATATAATTGTAATATTATATAATACAGTTTGATTTATTATGAAATTATAACTACAAAGTGTTGCTTTAAGTGTAGCTGTATACATTCACAAGCCACTTTATTAGGTATACCTGTTCAAATGACTCATTAATGCAAATCTATAATCCACCAATCACATAGCAGGAACTCAGAGGCCTACTTGCTGAAGTTCAAATTGAGCATCAGAATTGAGGAGAAAGGTGATTTAATTGACTATGACTGTGGCATGGTTGTTGGTGCCAGACAGGCTGGTCTGAGCATTTCATAAACTGCTGATTTACTGGGATTTTCCCCACACAACCATCTCTAGGCTTTATAAAGAATAGTCTGAAAAAGCAGTAATATCCAGTCAGTAGTAGTTCTCTGGGCAAAAATGCCTTGTTGACGCTAGAGATTAGGAATATTGCCAAACTCCTTCAAGCTTATAGGAAGGCAACAGTAACTCAAATAACCACTTGTTGCTATCAAGAGATGCAGAAGAGCGTGGAACCTTGAAGCAAATGGGCTACAGCACACTTGGTGCCACTCCTGTCAGCTAAGAACAGGACACTGAGGGTATTCGCGTGGGTTCACCAAAGATGCACAATAGAAAATGGGAAAAATGTTTCCTGGTCTGATAAGTCTCAATTTCTACTGCAACGTTTGGACGGTAGGTTCAGAATTTGGTATAAACAACACCAGCATGGATCCATCCTGTCTTACATCAATGGTTCAGGATGCTGGTGGTGTAATGATGTGGGGGATATTTTCTCGGTACACTTTGGGCCCCTTAATACCACTGAGCATCATTTAAATGCCACAGGCTGCTAAGTATTGTTGCTTTCCATGTCCCATCCCTTTATGACCATAGTATATCAATCTTCTGATGGCTGCTTTCAGCAGGGTAGCACAATATGTCAAAAAGCTCAAATCATCTCAAACAGGTTCCTTGAACATGACCACGAGTTCACTGTACTCAAATGGCCTCCACAGTCACCACATCTCAATCCAACTTGAGCACCTTTGGAATATGGTGGAACTGGAGCATCACGTCATGGATTTTCAGCCTACAAAGCTACAAAAACTCAGGAATGTTTCCAGCACCTTCTTGAATCTATTCCACAAAGAATTAAGGCAGTTCTGAAGGCAAAAGGGGGTCCAACACGGTACTAGCAAGGTGTAACTAATGAAGTAACCGGTGAGTGCATTTTGTGCACGCTAATGCCTTCTTTTTTTTTAACTTGCGGTTTTTCCTTAACTTTAAAAATTAATTTTAATGAAATTTCTGGTATATTAACAACTGATTAATAACAATGGGAAAAATAGAAAAGGGATAAAAGACAGACACAGAAAACAACAAAAGCCGGTGCTGACGGGCTAAATCAATACATTTGTTCAAAACTTTCATTAGCTCCAGTCAACAGTAACATTATCATCATTATCATTATCATCATGTGGTTTGATTAAGAGGCCTCTGTATCGGAAGGTGATGTGTGCAGGTTTGACTGTTGGCTTTCCACAGGAAAGCAATTCAGTTTTTGCTCTTTCACCTTAAATACATTTCCTCTAGTGATGTGCTTCTTCTGCGGCACAGAGACATACTGTACATCACTGTAAGAGCCAGACCCACAAGGTGAAGCTATAACTTAAAAGAGAATCAAAGTGAGTAAGAATATAAATAAGAAAGATTTGTTACTTGATAGGGTTCAAGATTACTTTGTAAACACACCCTCACCTGTCAGTAAAACCACACAAAGTTTAAACAGGTGTAAGCAAGTTCAATTTAAGACTTATTCCACTTATTTTTTTAAATACTTTAAATCAATTTTAAGACCAAATTTTGAAATAAACAGAAATATGCAGTTCAAAATTAAGCGTGCCCCGATAGTGTAGGGATTAAAACATTCAACTTACAAGAGCAAGGTCCCAGGTTCTATTACAGGCGGGGATACAAGCTCCTCTCATCATGGAGGGTTGTGTCAAGAAGGGTGTCTGGCATAAATGCTAACATACAGCGCAGTTTGCTTCATAAGCATTTCAAGTTGCTGCCTTTAACCACCTAAAGCACATTCTGATCAAAAAACATTTTTCTTTTAACTGAACATTTTTCCACTTCTAAAGAATAGGGTGGCTAGCAAAGCTTCTTTTTTATCATCAGTGTATTGAGATAACACTGATGGGCCCAAAATGACTGATGTGAACTTGAATTTTTTGCAATTTTAATGTATTTTTTTAAGATATAAGACACAGCCATTACATTAGCTAATATATCCCATCATCCAATTGTTATTTTACCTGTTTTAAATGCATAAAATCAGCCTGAAAAGGTTAATAAAAATACAAAGAATATAAAAGCATATTCTATGATCACTATAAGTAGAAGAGGTTTAAAAAAAATTTGATTAATGCTCAGTGCCCCAACTTAGCAGTGCCCAACACTCTTATTTCAAATTTTTACCCTAGCAATTGCTACAATATACTTCCATATAAGCTGTGGGGACAAAATTGGTATACACCAATCCTCAACAGAGGTGACATAATAGGGGCTAAGCAGTCAAAAAATTCACTTAACAAAGGCAAGCCAAATTCCAGGTTAAGACGGTATAATCACAAAAGGTATCTAATGACGATAAAAGCCAGAAGGAAAATGTAAGTGGTGGGGAAAATGCTGAAATTAAACAACAATCCCATTAATTTCATCCAATTAATAAATCTTAGGCTTGTCCTATTATTAAATATGCTTAAGTACTGCAACATTTTTTTATTGGTCCCTTTGACTACTATGTCATCCAACAGCGCCAACTTCATGGTCTCAACTGGACAGTTTGATCTCTTTGGACACCAGCACTATGAGTTTGGTACCCCCTGCTGGTGAAACAGTGAAGTGAAATTTTGGGGCCGTCTCCAGTTGCATCACTAGGTCAGCGCTGTGACCTAGAACACCAAAGGAAGTCAATATCGCATGCTCAACATTAAGCAGAAAGATCCCTAATGGAAAACATTTTCTGACCCAGTCTGAAATTTTAAGAGCTCAGCCTGTGTGCGTACCGGCATAATTTATGTAAACACAGAGGCCGTACATGGATTTATATGTCATTGTGTATAAGCTACAAATGAATCACTTTAATGTGTTTTCTTTAGACCACAGGCAGAAGCTGCCAAGCACGTCACTGGTCTGCAATTAGGCCTGATATGGTGTAATGAAGCTGTAATCACAGACTACAACACACAAAAACCTGTGCACACATAAACACACACACACAGCATTAAGTCGGAACATTTGGTGTGCTGTATGAGGAGCCGCCTGAATCTCTTTCCTCTACTTTAGGCACTCAGGCATGTCGCTGAAATGAGAGTGTGGCACTTGCTGGAGTCAACACACTTCAATCACAGATCAGAAGCAAAGAAGAGACTTCTTTAAGGCCTCCTCAGAGCCCCATAGTTTGCCAACTACAGCAGATAGAGCTCCTAAAAGGGTTTTAGGGCATTTAGCTCTGTAAGTAACAATGATTTTGTTATTGTTTAATCTGTCAATGTATGTTTCAGGGTAACTATGTGAATTTCTAATAAGAAGTTGGAGGAAAAAAAAGGTCAAAATGCCTGCAGCAATTTTGCCTTGTGTGACTTCGAGCTGCAAATCAGTGAATCTCTCAATATTACTGAATGATTAATGTTTAAGAAGTGAGAGACTATCCAAATAGTTACGTTTACCTTTTTTGGTCCCTCAGTTCGTTTCATTGCGAAACATCTTACTTTTCTATCTGTGAAAAAGAAAACCACAGTGGGACTTGTTTGACCACGTGACCTGACAAGTCAATTAACCCAGGTTTATTTTACCAGTGTGCGTTAAGTACTAACATACTGCATGCAGGAGTATGTTTGTCTGCAGTTACATGCAGTTTCACATTTCTTGCACACGAATTAGTGGTTGGACTTTCAACTGGAAACATGTGGTGTGTGCACACAGTTGCATAAAAAAAACAAGGAGTTTCCATGGCCATACTATAACTAAGGCCACCTAACTCCTTGAATTAACCCAGCCACGCTTGTGCAAGTGTACTCCTAGCACCGGTCCCAAGCCCAGGTAAATGGGAAGGGCTGCGCCAGGAAGGGCATCCGGCGTAAAATCTTTGCCAAATCAAATATGTGGATTCATAATACAACTTCCATAACGGACGGGTCGTTGCCCGAGTTATCAACGACCACCTCCAGTGCCGTTAGCCAACAGGGTGTCGGTGGAAACTATGTTACTGTTGGCCAAAGGAGGAGCAGAGAGATAGAAGGAAGGGCAGGAGGAAAGAGTAGTGACTTTAAATGTAGGGACTATGACTGGTAAAAGGGAGAGATCTGGCATGGATGTAGTTAAAGAGGACATGAAGAGAGCTGGTGTGAAGGAAGATGATGCAAGGGATAGGTTGAGATGGAGGCAGGTGATCCATTGTGGAGACCCCTAATGGGAGCAGCCAAAAGAAGAAGTAGAAGATTTAACTCCTTTAACTGTCATGATGTAAACTGTATCTTAAATACTTTTCATAAAAAGTGACAAAATATGGACTGTATAATACCTCTCATACGTTAATGATTCCTTTCATGAAAATAACAGGTCAAAGAACTGCAGTTACTCTGTCATAAGTTTATAAGAGATAAAACTGATGATGAATGTATGATGTATGATATGCCTGGTTTCTACTAAGGAGAACCTTTTTAAAGGTTTAATGTACTACTGATCTAAAACCAGAAACTTAAGATGTAAAAGTGGATATTTGCGTTATATAAGGGATGTCAAATTAGAGGCTGATAAGGGTAATAGACAATCCCCAAAAAGGTTGGTTGGGTATCTCCTGAAAGATTTTTCTCTGGTTTTGCTTGTTGCTAGTGTCCTTGCCACTAACTGGTAACATGAAATGTACCTGCAGCCAACTTAAGCTGCAAAGGTTGTCCTGCTCCACAGCCATACATGCTGTCACAAGGTTTGCTGTGTCTCCCAGCACAGTCTCAGGAGTCTGGAGGAGAAGCAGGAGACTTTACACAAGGAGAACTGGACAGGGCAATAGAAGGGCATCAACCCAGCAGCAGGACTGGTATCTGCTCCTTAGTGTGAGGTAGAACAGGAGGAGCACTGCCAAAACCCTACAAAATGTCCTTCAGCAGGCTACTTATGTGCATGTTTCTGACCAAACTGTTTGACAGTGAGTATGAGGGTTTCATCCCCATCTGTGAGTCTGCATGACCCTCCAAAGATATGCCTCCCCAGACCACCACTCATCCACTGCCAAACCGATCATGCTAGGCTATCCTTTTGCCAGCATAACATTCACTACAGCCTCTCCAGTCTCTTAGATGCCAGTCATATGTGCTCACTGTGAGCCTGCTCACTGCGAAGAGAACATGGCACCAGTGACAGACGTACCAATTCTGGTGTTTTCTGGCATGTGCCTATCAAGCTGCAAAGGCTGGGCTGTGAGCGCAGGTCCCACTTAAGGACATCAGGACACATAAGGACACCGTCATTGATCCGATACGCACAGCCACAAGGAGTCAAGGAGTAGTGAGTCTGTATGTCATGTTTTAATAAAAAATGATACTGAAGCCTATATATCAATAACCCTATTGCAAGAGAAAGCAATACTATATACTGCTATTTTGTTATTTTATCCATAATTTATACAGCTGTTAATTCAATAAATGTTTATACTTCAACTGGCCGTACCACTATCCTCATCATAACATGAGCTGGTTCATAAATTAAGGCTGAGCTCTTGCAGTTCTCCTCTTAACAGAAATTAATTCAGCCTTTTTACAACTAACTGCAGCTGAACTCAGCCTATATCTCTTTTCCTGGATAAATAGAAGCTGCCAGACTTCATTCAGAGGAGGAATCAGCCTTTAAGGAGCCATCAGCAGCCATTATGAGCGACAGAGGAGATGTGTGCACGGATTCTTAGCTTTATGATTATTATTGCTGGCACACGCTCAGACTCTATCCAGTGTTGCTAACAGTGGAGTCTGGGGAAAGAGGTGAGGAAGGAATGAGAGTGAATCAAACGCCAACAAAGGATGAAGGAAAGAGGCATGTAGGTTGAACATCAAACAGTTTGAGAGGTCATATTGCAATGCAGCGTTGTTTTCCCAACCCGAAGGGCTGAAAAAAAGAAGTGTTACCCTCAAAGCCAAAGTAAAGTTTTACTGTGGAACAGAGAGGGTGAACCTGTCCTCTTTTTAACCCCAGCTCATAAAACCACACTATCAGGCAGAACCCCTGCCTGGCTCTGCAGCTTTGCCTTGGCACTCAGGTGGTCTCCCATACCTTACACTCTCTCAACCCAATACTTCACACCGAGACAGCCATCAAAAGTATTCAGACTGAGCAGCATGCTGCCCTGAAATTTATGAACAGTAGTTAGCCAAATGATTTATGGCATCACTGTGACCCCAGTGGCCTGACGAGTGACTTCTGAGATGGTGTATCCAGATGCCTCCCTGCCTGCCTGCCTGCCTGCCTGCCTCCTGCTTAGGCTCTCAGTAGTCAACAGTAAAGCCATGACCAGTGAAATAAAAATGAATTACCACTGTTATTCTTTTTTCTGTTAAAGAGGGCAAGGGGAGATGAAGCTTCGCTTGTTAAAGGAATGTGAGATGTTGAAAATGACTTTCCAAGACCGCTGATAGTTGCGTCTCCTGGGTTGAATTCTGGGAATGGTCAACGGACAACTTCTACCCCGTACCATGAACTATTTCTCAAGTTTCTGCTCAAGTTTGCTTTAGCGCAAATAATCTAACGGAAAAAAAACATTTCACCTCTGTGTGTATACAACATATGACATACATTCATACAAAAATACTCTCACCACCGATGCCATCTTTTTAAGTTGGCATAGGTTTTCAATATTTCCACTTCTTTAAACAGTGCTGTAACATTAAACACTGTGCAATGTAGGGTCTGTCTTCTGAAGATCAAAAACCATTACAGCAGAAATGGTGGTGTGGAAGAATTTGACATAATGAAATTGCCACAGAAAACTGTGGTGATACTGAGTAAAAGAACAGGCAACATGGGCAGAATCTTCTATAACAACATATTTATAACTTTTACTCCTGATATATGTTGCATAATATTTATAATATGTATTGAGTTATTGAATTTTTTTCATAAATTTGGTTGCCTTTAAAGATAAAATGACTATACTGGAATGTCTTAGAAATATACAAAAATCTTATATTATTGTAATGGCTAAAATTACACTAAACAGTCATAACTGCGATGAGCTATAACATAGTTTATATTCTGCATACACACTCTATTGGGTTGTATACTGGAATACTAAGTAATCCCCGACTGTATGATTTTTAATACAAAAAAGTAGGAGCTCTTCTTTATACTAAACTGATACAGTGATGCCGTACACTATACGAACAAAAGTATTGGGTAACACCTCCTAATCACTGAATTCAGGTGTTTCATTCAGTCCTGAAGGTGTAGGTGTATAAAATCAAGCACACAGCCACAAAGTCTGCCTTCACAAACATTTGTAAAATAATGGGTTGTTGTAGAAAGCTTACTGAATTTGAGTGTGGTACTGGAAAAGGATGCTACTGTTGTAAACAAGTCAGTTTGTGAAATTCCTTCCCTCCTTTATATTCCACGATCAACTGTGAGAGGTATTAATGCAAAATGAAAGTGCTTAGAAACCACAGCCATTCAAACACCAAGTGGCAGACCACATAAAGTTACAGAGTAGGGACGCTGAGTGCTGAGGCACATAGTGTGTAAATTGCCATGGCTCTGCACACTCAGTAACTTCAGAGTTTCCAAACCTCCTCTGGCATTAACATCAACATAGAAATTGTGCGCCAAGAGCTTCTTGGCATGGATTTCAATGGCCAAGCAGCTGCATGTAAGCCTTACATCACCAAACAAAATGTCACATAGAGTGGTATAAAGCAGGGTGCTACTGGAATCTAGAGTGGTGGCATTGTGTTCTGCCAGGAAAACATTACATGCCTGATTGCACTGTGCTAACTGTAAAAAGTTTTAAAAAGTTTGTAAAAGTTTGGTGGAAGAGGGATTGTCCTGTGGGGTTGTTATTCCGGGGTTGGCCTGGGCCCCTTAGTTCCAGTGAAAGAGCTAACAGTTCAGCTGACCAAGATATTTTAGACAATTCTATGCTTCCAACTTTGTGAGAACAGTTGGGGAAGGCCCTTTTCCATTCCAGCAAGGTCACACCCCAGTGCACAAAGCAAGGTCCTTAAAGGCATGGTTGGGTGAGTTTGGTGTTGAAGAATGTGATTGGCCCACACAGAGCCCTGACCTCAACCTCATCTAACACCTTTGGGGTGAACTAGAGGGGGGACTGCGGTCCGCCAAAGGGTTCAATCTGGCCTGCTGCATGGCTTTGAAAAATGTGGAAACTGCAAGGAAGGAAGGTTTGAAATTTGAATTTTTAACAGTATTATCTTCAGTTTTCTGGCCTTCTTACTGCTAAAAATCTCAGCTACAGCCTCTCATACACCAAAGTAAGAGATAGACTAATGAATTATTGATGTTTTTTACAGTTAGTACTGCATTAAAAAACAGAAAATGTCCTGTTGTTCACTACTGTAGAAGTTTCTGTTTTTGCAGTGGGTCCACAGAGAAAAAACAGGACATTTTCTGAGAATCAATAGAAAAAGTCCAAGTATGGAGCTTCCAGTGCTTTTTTCTACAATTTTAAACATTTAGTTCTTTAACTATAAGCCCAAAGAGCTGTGCTCACAGTTTTCTTTGATTTACGACAACACCTTTGTCTTGCTTTCTGTGAGACTGCCCAGCATATTTACCTATTTTTTCACACCCCACATATTGAGATGGTGTACAGCATTTTGATTGGTTTGATAGCTCTTAAAACCACACTGAATGATAGACAGTTTTATAAAGTCTGGCTCTTATCCACTGGCCTTAAAGAAAGCAGGAAGGTCTGTCTGCCCAGCAGCTCCATTTGATGTCACTCAAAGTGTGCATATGGCTTGTTTAGCACACCAGTTGCCTCATATCCTGACCAGCAAAATAAGGAGTCAGCCCAAAGTTAAAGGTTATGCAGATTTCAACAGTATACGATAACTATCACAAAGAAAATGTGAAACTATTTATACTTGGGTAAAACCTTTTTTGCCAGAGTTATTTTACCATTTCACACAGGGGGAAAATACAACATGAAGCGACACAGCACACGTGAGTCTCAAAAAGTGATGTGCCAATTTACAGCATACAGATCTTCTTCTTCTTCTTCTTCTTTCGGCTGTTCCCGTTAGGGGTCGCCACAGCGGATCATCTGCCTCCATCTCATCCTATCCCTTGCATCCTCTTCCCTCACACCAACCCTCTGCATGTCCTCCTTCACTACATCCATCAATCTTCTCTGTGGTCTTCCTCTTCTCCTCCTGCCTGGCAGCTCCAGCTTCAACATCCTTTGTCCAATATATCCACTATCCCTCCTCTGAACATGTCCAAACCATCTCAGCCTTGCCTCTCTGACTTTGTCTCCAAACTTCTCAACATGAGCTGTCCCTCTGATGTACTCATTCCTAATCCTGTCCATCCTGCTCACTCCCAGGGA
>VUQH01050561.1:2854-16368 GCA_015106775.1 Etroplus canarensis | reverse complement strand
ATATTATATAGATTTATTTCACTCTATGTGTAATGAATCTATATAATATAGATTCAAGCCTTTATTTCTTGAAATTTTGATGATTATGGCTTACAGATAATGAAAACCCAAAATTCCGTGTCTCAGAAAATTAGAATATTACATAAGATCAATAAAAAAGGATATTTTAAACAGAAATGTCAGGCTTCTGAAAAGTATGTTCATTTCTATGTACTCAGTACTTGGTCGGGCCTCCTTTTGCGTAAATTACTGCATCAGTGCAGCATGGCATGGAGGCAACCAGCCTGTGGCACTGCTCCGGTGTAATGGAAGCCCAGGTTGCTTTGATGTATGTATCTGGGTTTCACTTTCTGAAATGAGTGACAAAAATATTGAACTTTTTCATGATATTCTAAGTTTTTGAGATGTACCTGTATATAAAGAAAAGACCCTCAGCTAAAGCCCTCAGTAACTACATAAATCCAGTGTGATTACACAGTGTGCACCATCATTCATTTACTTAAAAAATCCAATTGTTTCACTGATCAAAAAATTGCAGGGAACACTTGGTCATTAAAAACATCACACAAAGTCAGTTAAACTTCTAGGATATTGATCTGTTCAGTTAGGAAGCAGAGCGCGCTGTGAATCTGTCATGGTCTGTGTTCCGTATGAGACTCTGTTGTCATTTTTTGTTCAGCCTCTTTCATCCCTTCTCGGATTTTAGTCTTTGATTATTTTTATAAAAGTGAGTTTATTTATTTCATTATATTGTATTTGAGTTTGAATAGGCGGGACGGTAGTGCGGTGGTTAGCCCTGCGGCATCACAGCAAGCGGGTCAAATCCAGCAGCCAACCAGCTTGGGCCCGTCTGTGTGGAGTTTGCATGTTCTTCCCGTGCTTGCGTGGGTTCTCTCCGGGTGCTCCGGCTCCCTCCAACCACCAAAAGTCATGATAAGGGGTTAGGTTAATTGGCGATTCTAAATTGACCGCATGTGTGAATGTGAGCATAAATGGTTGTCTCTCTGTGGTGGCTCTGCAACAGACTGGCGAGGACCTTTTGTCCAATGAGAGCTGGGATAAGCTCCAGCACCCTCCACGACCCTGTATTTGAATTCTAGTTTAATAGTTCACAGAGTTTATTATTTGAGTTTGTTATCTTGGGTTTGGTCTTATTGTCTTCCTGGTGTCTCCCTGCATCTCGGCTGTGTGTAGTTCATTCTCGGAGTGTTTCCTGTCTCTTGTGTTTGCTTTAGAGTTTTGCTTTCTGTCTCTGTCTTCCCTGATTGTTGTCGCCTGTGTTCCCCTCCCTCCTGTTTCTCGTCAGCACTTAGTCTGTGTATAAAGAGTCCAGTCATCCCATGGTTCACTGTTGTGTTGTACCACTTTTCAGGGGTCAGATACACCAGGTGGAGGGCGGTTAGTACTGCCACCTCACAACAAGAGGGTCTTGGCTCAAATCCAGTGGCCGGGCAGTTCGGGCCCCTCTGCGTGGCGTTTGCATGCTCTCCCTGCGCTTGCGTGGGTTCTTTCCAGGTACCCCGGCTTCCTCCCACAGTCCGAAGTCATGCACCTGTCCAGGGTGTACCCTGTCTTTCACCCTATGACAGCTGGGACAGGCTCCAGCATTCCCCGCAACCCTGAACTGGATCAGCTGGAGAAAATGGATGGATGGATGGGCTTTATACATGCTTTTTTTTAAAACACATACCACTAACTCTATCTGCTGGCTACACTGAAGGCCCCAAAACTCTGCAGCCAGATGCTAAGTAACCAGAAAACTATGGGTGTACTGGTTTCTGAAAAACGAACAGACAAAACAGAAGGCAAGGCGGTTGTGGCTCAGAAAGTACAGCAGATCGGCCACAAATTCAAAGGCTGGTGGTTTAATGAATTGGCTCTTTTAGTCCACATGTGAATGTGTCCTTTGGCACGATATTCTGCCTCCACAGATGTACCTATCTTCACAACCATCTGCTAAGTGTGTGTGGTAGATAATGTGCCATATTCTGGAGGTAGTGCAGGAGGACATGCAGACAGCATGCAAGTGACAGAGTGAGATGGAAGCACATAAAGTGATGTAGCGACCTCTAACAGGAGCAGCTGAAAGACAAAGAAGGGTCACACACATGTCGCTCACAGACTGACAACAGTAAAAAAGCAAATTTTTGGAGAAAAGCCTGCAAGAAGCTATTTTGTGTCACATTTAAATGTACCCCATACACTTCAATTTTAATATGCAAGGTCATCATGGTGATGGGGTATACTGTGACCCAAGCATTTTTCTAACTCTAATCAAGTACGTTGTTTGGACAAAAGTATGGGGACACCTACACAGTACACCTAAAGGGCATTTTATAGCATCCCATTCTAAAGCTATAGACTTTATTATGAAGCTGGTCGCCTATTTGAGGCTATAACAGCTTGCACTCTTCTGAGAAGGCTATCTACAAGATTTGGGAGCATGTCTGCGGGAATTTTTGCCCATTCGTCCAGAAGAGCATTTGTGAGGTCCAACACTGATGTTGGACAAGAAGCTGGCTCGCACCCTCTGTTCAAATGTGGGATGGGGTTGAGGTCAGGGCTCCGTGCGGGCCAATGAGATTCTTCCACATCAGTCTTATCCAACCATGCCTTTATGGGCATTGCTTTGTGATTTGAGACACCGTCATGTTGGAACAGAAAAGTGCCTTTCTCAAACTGTTTCTGCAAAGTTGGATACAGAATTTTCCAAAATGTCCCATCAAGACTTCCAGATAATAAGCTGTAAGTTATCACTCCACAGAACACATTTCTACTTTTACAGAGACCAGTGACAGCATGTAGCTGCTCAACCATGGAAACTTATGGCATAAAGCCTGCAGCACACAGTTTTTTTTTGCTGATGCTAATGCCATAGGAGGTTTGAAACTCTACAGTTAATGTGTCAGCAAAGCGTCTGTGACTTTTACTTACTTTTTGATGAGCCTAATCTATAACTTCAATTTGTCTGCTACTTGGTGGCCAAGTTGCTGCGGTTCCTAAATGTCTTCACTTCGCAATAATGCCACTTAAAATTGACGGTGGAATATCTTGGAGGGAAGAAATTTCACCAGCTGACTTGTTGCACTGCTGCCATCTTATTACAGTACCACGCTGGAATTCAGCGAGCTCTATAGAATGACTCCATTCTTTCACAAATGTTTGCAAAGGCAGGCTGCACGGCAAAGCGACTGAATGAAACAATATTTTACTTCACAGAGTGTACGTTTTAGAGCAGATCTGACCATGCAGTGTTAATTGCCAAAACCTGACCAGGCAGCTTCTGGGGCCTAAACCTAATCATCAAACAATCAAAAAGTGGCAACAACAAAATGAATCTAGGGGTAAAAACATAAAAGTGTCAATCACAAAGATCCCAAACAGGACATGAACAAGCCTTGTGGCTTAAAATCGTGTGCCTTACGCTAGCACCACACTTCCATCCTCATAACGTAGGTTTTATCACTCACATACAGAGGATTGTTATCTCTCTTTTAATATTGCCATGGCCAGTGTGTCAAGGCAGAGATGTCTAAGGACACCTTGTGCATATCAAGCAGAATCTCAGTATGTTAAGCACTGATGCCTAGAAATATTCAAATGTCCATCTGATGTTAGCACTACTTAAAACGTGTAAGGTTCTTCCATGTTCTTACACTGCATCTTGAGGTGGACAAATATCTGTCACTTTTAAGGCGTAACACATTTCAAAACATCTCACAGTGGCACAAAAGGAAAAATCAGTTACTATAAGAAGATCATAAATATCAGTGCCACAATGAGTAAAATCTAACATTCTGGTCATGCTATATGTCTTCTAGAACCCCAACTCTGTAGGATTCATCTGCTGAAGGCTGTGAGTGACTGTACAAGATTTTGCAATTATTGATCCAGTGGTTCCTGAGATATTTCAGTATTTCCATCCCTAGAGCTATGACACTGCAGCAAATTCTTAAAGGCAAAAGTGTCTTCAGAAAACTACTTTTGTAAAACTTTCCAGTAAGATGCATATTTCTTTTTAAAGGCATCGATGAAAACAAAAAGCGTCCTGGCCATGAGATATCTGCTCTGTTTGCTCAGAAAGAGTTCTGTTGTGAGCTGCACCCCAAAAGAGAAGTCAATCAGATTCCAAGTTTCCTAAAGAGCAGAGAGTGAATGTTTCATCCAGCATCAGCTCTCAGCAGCTTCTGATCTCTCACTTTTCTCTGGTTTTCGGTTTAAAGCCAAACGTAACAGCTGGTGGGTAAATATTAGCTTACGATGAAAAGGGTTCATACTGCGCTGCATCATCTCAGAATACTAAAGTCGACTGGTTACCGAAAGAAGCTGTGAGATTCGGAAGGTCAGCACACATTAAACTTAACTCTTTTATTCCTTTTACTTTCACAGTCATGATTCTTTTAGCAGAGTAACAGCTCCATGCAGCTCAGCAGTGTTATCACCCGCAGAGGATGTTTTTCACTTACAGGTCTGTGATGGGTATTAACCACACAAAGTTTGGAAAATGTTAACTTCTGTCTATATTGGTGATCAACCATACAAGCACTGATGGTGGCAATGATACAGCGAACAAGTCGGCTTCTTTACTAGTAACAAGGATTGTAACAGATGGGCAGACAGATGCATGGATGGACCAATAACCGGAACACGTAATGTCTCTGTGGCAGAGGCATAACAAGCATTGAGAGCTGAAGTAGGAACGTGTATCTGAACCACTGAACACCACATTAATGACAGCATTACGTCAAAATAAGTTTTTATCACACAATTTTACAGTCTGTGTAACTCCACTTTACTTAGTATTCAGGAATTAATCTTTGATGCAGTCAGTAACGACATCCTCCAATTTATTTAAAGATTAAAAACTTCTCTGCTTCTTGTACTTGATTAGAACTTGATTGTTCTGATTAATTTGATTAAACCTTTTTTTTCCAAGACAACCTCAGGTGAATTGATCACTTGAAACTGTATGATCCAGAATGAAGGCTGGCTTATACTAAGGACTACCAGGCATTCAAACAGCCTCCACAGTCACAAGATCTCAGTCCAGTAGAGTACCTTTGGGATGTGGTGGAACAGGAGATTCTACCACAGCCTGTGTCCTTGTGGATCTAGAGAAAGCATATGATAGGGTGCCAAGAGAGGAACTGTGGTACTGCATGAGGAAGTCAGAAGTGACAGAGAAGTTTGTGAAGGTGGTGCAGGACATGTATGAGGACACTGAGACAGTGGTGAGGTGTGCAGTAGGAGGGACAAATAGATTCAAGGTCGGGGTGGGATTACATCAGTGAGCCCCCTCTTGTTTGCAATGGTGATGGACAGATTGACAGATGAGGTCAGGCAGGAGTCTCTGTGGACTGTGATGTTTGCAGATGACATTGTGATCTGTAGTGAGAATAGGGAGGAGGTGGAAGAGAGCCTGCAGAGGTGGAGGTATGCAGTGGAGAGAAGAGGAATAAAAGTCAATAGAGGCAAGACAGAGTACATGTGCATAAATGAGAGGGAGGAAGGTGGAATGGTGAAGATGTAAGGAGCAGAGGTAGTGAAGGTGGAGGGTCAACGATCCAAAGCAATGGGTAGGGCACAGAAGAGCTGAGGAAGAGCGTGCCAGCAGGGTGGAGTGGGTGGAGACGAGTGGAGGGGATGATTTGCAACAGAAGGATGTTGAAGATGGAGCTGCCCAGACCACAGAGAAAGAGGACATACAGAAGACTGGTGTGAGAGAAGAAGATGATGCAAGGGGTGAGATGGAGGCAGATGATCCACTGTGGTGACCCCTAATGGGCGGAGCCAGAAAAAGAAGAAGCATACCATTGCAGTAATCTGACTGACCTTTTTTGCTTCGCCCAACTAGACCCCTATTATATGTGGAAACAACGTCAGCATTTATCCCTATACATTGCAGTTTTTGGCATCATGACCTGGGAGACAACATTGCTGTTTCAATCATGTATGCTGAGAAAAAAACACAAATTATAACATTACTAATGATTAATATATATATTAATAAACAACAAAATAACTATTTGCGGAAGTTTAATTAACTACTGATGTTAAATTTCTGGGTGACGTTACCAGGTAGAACTTTCTGATATCCCTTGGGACGACTGGTTCTTGGTCTGAACTTGTAAATGACCAACTGTGGGAACAGTGTGTTGTCGGGAGCTTTCTGCCTTGGCTGCTATAATTCTTCTCTTTCTAATAGGCCATTTTAACATGCATCTGTGATTCAAAAACCATACAGATGGTGAAAATTGGTCACGCCGATTGCTTGATAGTGACCACTGGGGGAATTTTGAGGCTTTGCACAAAGTCAAATTATGCAAAACTGCAGAGAAAAGCAGAGCTCATGTCCTCACTCTACTCTAAGCAAATCTTGCAAACTGTTAGGAGGTCATGTAGCTACTCTACATCTGTTATCATAATTTGGTTACTGCTGCATAACTGTATCATATTTTTCTGAAAATTTAATGGAAAAAATTAAATGGAAGAAAAATTGCTCACCCATAGAAATGGGAAATATATAAGTGCTCTTTAAGATAGTACATATTTTCCCAATGTGATTTGGTCTACATTTATCCATTGTTTATTTTTTAATCTATACTTTTATATGGTTCAATTCTGGAAATCACCACGCAGGACACAGGTAATGTTAGATCGTAAGGAATAGTAATCATTATGAACTAAAAGGCTGCTACACTATCTATTTTGCCACTCAGACTTAATGTTCTGTAAAAATACAAGGCATACAAGTAAATTGTTATTTTTCTGTCACTTGAGAGAAATGAGGCATAGTGTCTAAACCACAGCTCACATAAACAGAGCCAATTTTTTAGGCGCTAAGCACTAATCTTCTCTCCTTTCCCGCTCTACCACAGTCCAGTGATAAGAATGAGATCATTTAGATTTAGCTGATGCTGACAGAAACCAATTTAACATTTTTATCCTAACAGAGTGTAGCTTCAACCATCCGTTTTCTGCTACTTATCTGGGTGCGGGTGTAGCAGTCTAAAATAGAGGTGCCAGGGCCAGCTCCACTTGAGGGGAGAAACCAAAAGCATTCCTAGGCCAGTAGAGAGGCATAACCTCTCCAAAGCACTTCACATAGGAGACATCCAGGAGGCTTCTTAATCAAATGCCTGGTCCACCTCAACAGGCTCCTGGATGAGCTTCTCACCTCATCTTTAAGGATGAGCCCAGACGCCCTATGGAGAAAACTCATTTCCACTGTGACCTTATTCGTTTCCTTTTTACCCACAGCTTGTGGTGTAGTGGCTCTCTCTTAACCACAACAGACCAATACAGCATCTGCAACACTGCCAAGGCTGTGTCCGTCCACCGGGATACTTCCTCCGTTTGAGACAGAAACTCATTTCCACTCTTTCCACCCTTCTCCGGATCACAATCATGGACTCCCACCACCTCAAACTTGGCTGAAAATCACTCTAGTGTGAGCTGAAGGGCATGATTTGATGAGGCCAACAGGACTACATCATCCATAACCAGAATGTCAATGATATAGTATCTCATCTGGCTCCCCACTGATCACAATTTACAAGTTACTGTAATGCGATGTATAGAAAGAGAGTTTTTTTGTCATTGGTTGGCTGTACTGCACAGACTAATGAGAATTAAATTCCTCTGAGAAGTCAAGGAGGCTCACAAACAGTTATATCCAGGACAACGCCCCTATTTCTTGACTAGTCCTAACCTAGCTGAAGACATTATTATGCCATAAATAAACCTAATGACGGGGGTAGAAGGACAAACCCAAAAATTATTTTTATGAACATTACAATCTGATTCTTGTAACAATTCTTGAGAAAATGTAAATTTGCCTGTAAAACGACAGATGTGACCTTGACTTTGAGAGCAGTTTGGGTGAAGACCCATTAGATGATCACTGAGAACTAGCTTGATTAAAATCTGACCAATACTTTAGGAAAAGTAGCAATTTTTGTGAAAATGGAAAAGTTCACATAAAAAAACAACTATGACCTTGACCTCAGGCAAAGAAGTAGCAATTTTTATGAACTACAGATGGACAAATGGATAGAAAGACAGTCGGATGATGGACGCCTTGCCATGGCATTGGCTCACTGGTCCTTTGGTTGAATCAGCTAAAAGACGGAGAAATGATCCCACCAAATATGGCATCCTCCATCCCTTACCTGCAGCTAAAACTCTGCAGAGAATTGGTGGGTCCTAACCCCTCCCCCCCGGTAACAAGTCTGACTTATTGCTGGCAAAGCAGAAGACCCAACCTCTTCCTGCAGTTGTACAGGAGCCAAAAAGCACATAACAACAGGCACAATACCCAGTACTCCTCAAGTACACCCCAAAGGACACCCGCAGGGAAATGGTCAAATGCCTTTTACACGGCCACAAAAGACATGTTAAAAGGCTGATCAAACTCCAACAGACCCATAAGCGTGCAACAGAAGGTAAAGAGGTGGGCAAGTGTTCAGCCCAACGGGATCAAAACACGTTCCATGAATCATGTGGCCCGTCTGGGCTGAGCTACAGCCATCATGTGCTCTCACCTGGGCCCCTACACCAGACCTGGGGAGACCCAGGGTGGTCACCAGATTTCCCTGGCCTGGGTGAGGTTCCTTGAGTCCTTGACATGGGTATCATCACAGAGGTCCAGTTTGAATAAATACTGTTTAATACTGTTTCTTTTTCCTGAAAGAGGGGAAATGTGTACTCACTGAGGCTGTGTGCAGTCCTGAAGGTTGCACATTCTTCTGATGGGTTTTGGCTTCTTGCTGGCATCGCAGTGACCTCGATGAACCATCTTGGTGTCTCCTTTCTTCCGGCACCCATACTTGGTGTACTGAAACCCTATAAAAAATAGGAATGTTTTTCTTAATGAAATCTTTAGTGATGCATTATTAATGTCCGCAATGAAATCTTAGTCGGCACCACAGCGATTCATCCGGGAGCTTTAAAAAACTGTATGTATCTATACCAATCATCTTGTTTAAGCATGGGCACGGCCAGGTTTAAATGACTCACTCAAAGACTTTACATCAACCAATTATGGATAAAAGCATGTAATCCAACAACCTGCAGCCTGTCTCAAAAGAAAGGATCCTTGACTGTGGATGTGAAGCCTTCATAAAAAAGGAGCAGTGAGTATAAAATTCAGATGACTAGACTATTAGTTTGACTTCATTTAAAAAAAAAACCCATTGATGGTAATTTATGCATTACCTCCGGCACAAGGCTTGGAACATGGAGACCAGTTCTTCAGAGCCCACTCATAAGTGTCCTCCTGGATGACATTGTTGTTGTTGACGGGCACCGAATCTTCATGGATGATGTACTTGTACATTAAAGTAGATCGCGTTTCATTGTCCTTCGGTATAATCTAAAAAGAGAGGAAAGCAAAAAAACAGTACAATTACAGCATGATGCTTCTTGTCTGTTATGAAAATACATGAAAAAAATTCGCAGGCCGAAGAAGAAATGACAATTTTTAGGACGATGACAGTTATTTTTATAATTTTTCCTCTGCACCACCACAGAGGATTATAAATCAAACAGTCAACATATGACTGAAGCGTAAACTTCCAGCTATAATTCAATAAAACACTGTGTTGCCTGTTTAGGAATTACAGCCATTTTTATACACACTCCCCACTTTCAGATGCTCAAAAGTAATGGGACAATTGACTGAAAAGCAGTTTCACGGCCAGTTTCATACCATGTCATTAATCCATAGCAAACTAAGCAGGAAACATGTCTAGATGTGATTCCAAGTGTTGCAGTTGCACTTGGTAGCTGTTTACTGAAACTCTCAACAAGAGATCCAAAGAGATGCCTATGCAAGTGAAGGAGGCCATTATTAAGCTGAAAACCAAAATAAAAGTATCAGAGAGATGGAATTTTTTTAGGGGAGGCGAAGACAACAATCTGAAACATTCTTACAAAGAAGGAATATGACCACAGCAACACCAAAATGCCTGGAGGACTGCGGAGACAATTCAAGGGGATGGTCACAGAGTTAAGAAAAACCCCGTGACGAGATAAGAACGCTCTCAAGGAGGTAGGCGTATTATAGTCGACGTCTACAGTTAAGAGCCCAGTTCTGTCAAAAATCTTTGGACAGATGAAACCGAGATGAACTTATAGCAGAATGATGGGACAGGAACAGCTCATGATCCCAAACATACCACATCATCTGTCCAACATGGTGGACTCTGGACAATCTTATTAAAACAATTTTAAAATCTGAATTTTACCGCCTGAGGAACATTTCACACATTCAAAGTTTTTTGTTTTTTCATATCTAAGCAAGATATGGAGAAACTGATTCATGCTTTTGTTGTTAGCAGGTTGGATGTTGCAGCAGCATTGCGACCGAGCTCACTGAGATCACTGAAACAATCACAGCTCGCCCAGAATACTGCTGCAGGAATCCTCGCTAACACCAAAAAACAGCACATTACACCCATTTTAGAATCTCCACACTAGCTTCCTGTTTGGAAAATAATTTATTTAAAAAATGTATTTACTTGTTTTTAAATCTTTTAATAGTTTCCAGCCAAAATACATTGCTGAGCTTTCAGTTCCACGCGATTCATCCACAACCCTCAGATCTTCTGGGAAAGGTCTTTAATAAAAACCAAGAGTTTGCACCAGACGGGCTGAAGCAGCTTTCAGTGTTTCTGCTCCTCGGCTTTGGAACCAGCACCCAGAACATCTGAGGTCTACTGAATCTATCAGCCTGTTTAAATCCAGGATCAAGACATGTTTATTTGCAGTAGCTTTTCTTTAGTGCTACACACTACTATGCTTTTTATTTTAAAAATGTTTAGATATTTTCAATTATTGTAATTATAATCTGTTTTATAGTATATACTGTATATGTTTTATACTTGTATCTTTTAAGTTTTCACTTATTTATTTAATTTATCTAATAAAGTGCTTTTATTTTCCTGTTCTCCTCATTTTAATATCTTCATATTTTAATTAGTCAAAAGCTAAAGAATTTATGTTTTTGCGGCTGGGTCTTTTACACACATTCATACCTTTGTATTTTTTATTCTTGTTGCTGTTTTTTAATATACATACCTGTATATTCTCTGTGTAACTCAACGCAAGTTGCTTTACACCATTCTGACTGAAAGGTTCTCTATGAATCAACTTGCCCTGCCTGGTGGAGGCAATGTGAAGGCGTGGTCATGTACGGCTGCAGGTGGTCACTAGTGTTTAGTGATGATGTGACTGCTGACAGAAGCAGCAGGATGAATTCTGAAGTGTGCAGGGTTATACTCTCTGCCCAGATTCAGATCAATGCTGCAAAAATAATTGGACAGCTTCACAGTGCAAGTTGATAATGAGCCAAAGCTTAGTGGAAGAACCCAATAGTTTCTCAAGGCAATGGAATGGGATATTTTTCAATCAGTCTAAGTCTAATCTCAGCCCAGCAGAGCAGATTTTCAGTTACTAAAGACAAAACTGAAAGCAGAGGAACCCGCAAACAAGCAGTAACTAGAGGCCTGGCATCTCAGGGGAGAAAACACAGCATCTGGTGATGCCCATGGATGGGTTCTAGACACCAGGCAGTCACTGACAGAAAAGGATTTTGATCCAAGTATTAAAAAAGCAATCCTTAAATTTCAGATTCTGTTAGTTTTGAACCTCTGAATATGGGGGTCTGTGAATAAAAATGGCTGTAAAACAGCTGCATGCAGTTCTTTTTGTCAAACCCCCTACATTAAAGCAGAAAGTCTGCATTCCAATCACATTTAAACTGTCTGATTTAAAATTTACTGTGGTGGTTTATAAAGACAATTTTTTAAATGCATCTGTGTCCCAAAATTTAAGGACCTAGCTGCATAAGAAGAGAGGGCAATGCATGCACAAAAGAAGGAACATCAAGTTTGCTTGCAGTTCCTGTCTTTGTCTCATGGCTTTTATAATATCATGTCTATAACAAAAGATAATATTAAGGTATGAAGTTTTCCAGGATAAACAGACATAGCCACCAGTGCTGGCAGAAAAAAATACATTCATTTCACTATTTTAGTATATGGATATAACAAAAGGCCTTTATGTAATGTTAAAGGTGCAGCTTTTTCAAGGTGTCTTTCATAAATTCTTTTATCATGATGTAACAAAAAAATGACAGCATAACTTATGAGGTGTAGCCTTGAAGTAAGATAAAAGTCAGCAATTCAGTAAGTTAAAAGAATTTGTTATAGAAAGAAAAAATGGAAGAAAATTGGTGGCTTTTAAGATTCATTTAATTAAATATTTTCAAAGGACTCTGTTACATTTTTTGCACAGAAATTCATTTTCTTTAAAGAGAATCAATATTTCTTCTGTGAATGCGCATTCAGGACAGACTGATTACGAAACAGGGGAAATTAAATGGACTGTTATGAACGTTTTTTTTAAAATAAAAGCTTATATTTGGAAAAAAAAAACTTTCTAACACAATAGCAGTTTAAAAAAAATACCCTCACAATTAAGGAACATAACTTTTCTTGCACCCTTCTCCAAATCTATAAATCAGTGGTTAGTGGATTGTCAAACATAGTCTGAAGTAGTCTCATTCTAAGTCTCCGTCTGTGTTTTAGTAACTGTCATTACATGTTTTCATCTTTATGTATTAGTTTTTATATGTGGATTTTAATATTTGACGTTTAATATGATACATGATCATGCCCTTCTTTTCATTAAATTCATTTAAATTTTTTTATATAGCGCCAATTCACAACAAAAGTCACCTCAAGGCGCTTCACACTGTAAGGTAAAAATACCACAGTTTTAGAGAGAAAACCACACCAATCAGATGATCCCCTATGAGCAAGCACTTGGCAACGGCGGGAAGGAAGAACACCCTTTAAACAGGAAGAGACCTCCAGCAGAACCAGGCTCAGGGAGGGGCAGCCATCTGCCTTGACTGGTTGGGGGTGAGGGGAGAGAGAAGAGAGAAAGCAGAGCAAAGAGAGACACAGACTATGGGAGATTCATTTGCTTTTGTCTTTGCATCTTTTGTTTTCCTGCTGATGAGCATTAGCCTGTATGGCTAAATCAAGAATATTTACATGATGTATTTCTTCATACATGGCCAGGTGCCATGGTAAAAAATTTTTTTTTACCAATTTCAGCTGCAGCAATAGCAGATACCAATGGTGGTGTCATTGTTCCTTGCCTGCCTGCCTTGGAGCCATCACTCTCTCTCTCTCTCTCTCTCTCTCTCTCTCTCTCTCTCTCTCTGTTTTTCTCTCTCACTCTCTCTTTCCCTCTCCCTCTTTGGGGTCTGGGTGGTACTAAAGATTTGCTTAGTTACAGGTGCGTTGTGCTGTGGGCGGAGCAGAGCTGCACACCTGTGGTTGTTTTCCATCAGGTGTATTTAAGCCCTGCAATCTCTTGAGGACTCCAACCCCGCCACAGGGGCCCACAAGCCAGTGTACTCCTAGTGCCGGTCCCAAGCCCGGGTAAATGGGGAGGGTTGCATCAGGAAGGGCATCCGGTGTAAAACCTTTGCCAAATCAAGT
>VUQH01050554.1:0-17244 GCA_015106775.1 Etroplus canarensis | reverse complement strand
GTGTGTGTGCATGTGAAAGGTACAGATAAAGAGATTATTACACATTCGCCTTACAAATGAAATGTCCCTGGTTCAATTCCAGGTAGGGACACAAGCCCCTCTCACCATGGATTACGTCAGGAAGGACATCTGGTGTAAAGCATCTGCCAGATTACCAATGTGGATAAATCTGTTGTGGCAACTCCTTGAAGAGAATAAAAGGGAGCAGCTGAAGGCACATATATACGAATCATGATATCTTAATTACCTATTTGTGTTTAGTCCTTCTAGGTTCAAACACTTTCTTTTGGTTATGGACACATTGCTTGCTTCTCTTGAAATTGGAAGCTACATTTCCTTTTTCAAATCTCATCTATTGATATGTTTTTTTTTCCTTAGTAGGATGCACTGCTGCCAGGAGCCAGGCAGCCAGGTGATTTTCCATTGTGCGGATAAAAAAAAAAACTACATGTGACAGAAGTGAATGAGACCTCCTTCAGTTGAGAGGGAGAACAGAAAAGATTACAGCTGGCATGGAGATCCGTCATATGGTAGCAGTTCAGCAATATGGCTAGGAGACTAAAGAGAGACCGAGAGAGAGCGCAAGAGTGTGTGTGAGTGAGTAAGAGAGAGTGAGAACGTAGATATGTGTGGGGGAGGCATCAAAATTAAAAATGAAGTAAAAAATTTGTACAACATCAAAGAAAGGACCAGACAGAGGAGGAGGTGGTGAAAAATGTGGAAGGTTCAATGGAAGATTTTAGGTGGAGTGCAGCATCAAGGGCATACTGCAAGAATCCAGGTGATGAGTTAGAACCTAGATCTGGTCAAAGGTCATTGTCAAAATATGTGAACATCAGTGCACAGTTACACAGATTGCACTCACTTCCTCTCTCCCCTGTAGCTGTCACAGGGTACAGTGAGGCTGTTACCAGGCCTGGATCGAAATGAATAGAAGCAGCAACATCCTGCTTCCTGGCAAACGATGCAACTTAGAAATGCAACTGACAGACTGTGTTGTTATTGCACACTGGGTGGCAGATCAGAGTGGTCATGTAACTACACGCTGTTCATGCCATTCCAATTAGCTTCCCTGCGTTTTAAGATGACTGACAGTGCTCACAGCGTCTACTTTGCTGCCGCCAGGTATCACGAATTGGGCAAGTTTTGATGTAGCTCCAGCATCTGATCAAATAGATTTCCACCTGGAACTGAGGTCTGCTCATTTACCAGTTGTATTATGAGCACAGACTAAT
Source organism: Etroplus canarensis (assembly GCA_015106775.1). NCBI lineage: Eukaryota > Metazoa > Chordata > Actinopteri > Cichliformes > Cichlidae > Etroplus > Etroplus canarensis. The sequence continues at coordinate 16,009 of VUQH01050554.1, read as the reverse complement.
TTTTATGCAATCCATTTTAAAAGAATAGTGCTTTTATGACATGTGCAATTTTGATATCATTAGCTATTATAAAATTCACTCGAGAGCAACTGTGACATTTCAGCTCAGTTTGTTGCCTGTCAGGTGACTGCTGTTCGTCCCTGGTGATCAGAAAGCAGCAGGGATGAATCAGGGGCCTACAGACGGTGGTTGAGTGTCTGTGATTCTCTCCTTCTGTCATTCTCTCCTACAAAGGAGCAGGAAAAGGATTATGAATCGTAAAAAAAGTGGAAGGATGACATGGAGCTAAATTCATATGCAATGTTGATAAAAGACACTGCAGTAATGACTGTGAGGTAAAGAGAATGCTTGAGAGGGAGGCTAATGAGACACATAGAGAGAGTGCAAAATGTACCCTTTTCATCTTGGGGTCTGCTCTTCTAGTAACATACAAAAAAAGGTTGTTACGACAAGCACCCTCTTCCCCCAGCCTCCTCCTACCTCTCTCTGTCTCTCTGCCTTCTGTCAGTCCTCTTTGGCTGTCTTGCAGCTGTTCTCCTGAAATCAGAAAGCATCACACCAAAGTACAGGTAGGAACAGAGAAAAAGCAAAGAATAAAGTAGACTATCAGACACTGAGATGGAAGTGATTTGTGGGCTTATAAGTCTCCTGAGACCCAGTTAAGGCCTCTGTGTGTCTCCTCTGTTGCTGGATAATGAAGTCTGATGGTCTGACAGAGAGATATCTATGATCTTTGGTCAGCAAGGCTTCTGAATGACCATGAGGACATCTTACTTACTTAACCAGTCAATGCCATCAAGAGCTGGCCTTTGCCAGGTCGGCTAGCCCAGCCTGTCTCTGGAGAGTAATAACGATAGAAAATCTAGGGAAAGAGAAGAAGCTCAGGGACAGAGGGTGTAATGGCGCTTTAGATCTGCTGACTGAGCAGAATTATTGAACCTATTCTTAACGCTGCATTAAGGGTGATCACCAACTGAAGTTGCACTTGGCTTATAAATTTGAACCATCTGCTACAGCAACGGTCAATATTATCATAGCTGCATCCTTTCTCCTGCACACATCTAAAGAACTCTAAACATTAATATTGAATTTTGCCATAGAAAATCATAGAAGAACAAAAATCCAACAAACAGACAAGCAGTAAATTGTACAAAAAACATTAACGAATATGCCAACTCAGAGGTTAACCGGCTCGTTTATGAAATTACTCTTGCAAATGACACAACTACTGTAATAGAGGAAAAGAAATAAAGTTGCCTCCTCTAGATATTGGGATTTTATCCTCACATATAGATAGGATGTAGATAAACAAAAAAAGGCATGTCAGTCAAATTTCAACAATAGGATTTTGCTTAACAATTAGTCCAAGCCAAAAAAAAATCTGCAAGGACACACCTTCATCCAACACATGAAGAAAATTTTGCCATTAGTATGAGAATCTTGGCCTGTACTGTTCCACGATACAGCATGTGTGTGTCTGTGTGCATAAAGTTGGGACATGTGTGACATGTAAATCTGTGAATCTGTCAATTCACTTGAATCTTAATTTAAATGACAACAAACAAACAAAGTGGTCTTCCTGACCAAGTTGATTATATCTATATAAAACCTTTTCTTTGTACTTTTTTTCCAATTACATTAAGGTTCATATGAATAAGCATATCAGTTTTATTTTTATTGCATTTTAGAAAATATCTTAACTTTTCTGGATAGGGGAGTTGGTGTATACACATACAACCACTCAAAAGTTTGGGATCACTTGCAAATTTCATTGTTTTCCAAAGAACACATTTTCTTGCAATTAACAAAATTGTATGCTTTTCATCATTGCATTTCATCTCTGATGTACTCATTTCTAATCCTGTCCATTCTGGTCAGTCCCAGTGAAAATCTCAACATCTTCAATTCCAGCATCTTCAGCTCTGCCTCCTGTCTTTTCTTCAGTGCCACCGTCTCCAAACCATAAATCATAGCAGGTCTTACTACTAATTTTATTAGGCTAAATAATTATATAAAAAACCTTTTGCAAATGTGTCGCACAGCGGAAAACTGTTAAACTAATAAGGGAACATGTCATTCTTAAGGTTAGTTTAGTATCCGAAGCATCAGTTGGTTGTTTGTTTACAGGCTCAAAATGGCCAGAAAGAAAGAACTCTTTACCAATTTCAACTGATTACCTGGAAAAATTGACAGTTAGAGTGCTGAAGGTCTGCCAGGCTGTATTTGCTGCAAAAGGTGTTTGATGAAGGCAAAATTTGAAGAACACATTCATTACTTCTAACTCTGACAATGTCAGCATATCCTGTCCATTTGCTATATTTCCTTTTCAGACTAACATTATGTGTTTTTCCATGGAAAACAAAATAACATAGTGTTATCCCAAACTTATATTTCCTATTTTTCAGGTTTGAGAACTTTTTTTAAAGATTGCAGTAAATATCTGTTTTCATGTGCATATTGTAATGTTCTGTAGAATATAAACTGAAAACTGAACAACCAGCAGAACAGTCTCTCCTGGCAGTGCTGCAAGCACTAAATAGCTCATTAGTAATTGGCCATAGTCCTGTTGTGCCCCCTCTGTTTTGTCAGATAGCCAAAATGGAATCTCTGCATAATAAAAAGAAAAAAAATCCAGCTCTTTAAATCTGTAGTCGTTTAATCACCTTCCCCTCTTTTACTCTGTCCTTCTCTCATCTCTTTGGCTTGCCATGTCCTGACTGACTGCCTGATTGAAAATGATGTAAACTTTATTCACAAAGGGATGGATAAAAAGTTTGACGTAGCTAGAGCTTACCATAACTCTAGCTTAACTGAGCCTTTGTAAGATAGATCAGTTGTGGTTGGAGTCATCAGTCATGGAAAATAAATGAACTTCACAAATGGTTTCTCTTCCCTTTGTTTTTTCTTCTTTTGCTAACTGACTATCAGCAACTGTCTGAACTCACTGAGACCATGAAGATTTTTTAGTTTTTTGTACTTTATGCTTTTGCTTTTTTCATGTTTTTCTTCTATTTGTTGCTGGAAGGTTAGAAACTAGATTCTCTTTGACATTTCAATTGGAATAGTTAGAAAGGACATCTAAGGAGATTCATGTAAGGAGTTCCAGCTTTACAATGTCTTTGAGGCAATGTAAAAAGAATAGAAAAAAGTAAAGAATATGTTTTCCTAGTAAAATCATGTGTACTGAAGATATACTTTATAAATTCCCTAATGGGGAGTTTTGGGGAGATTACAAAACACTCTTTTTTGAAAGTATATACACACACTTGACATGCAGTTGAGTGATACAGGCGTTCCTACAGCAGGCAAGTGTCCCAAATCCGATTTTTTTGCCCATATGTGACCCCTATCTAATCTGTCCATGACAGTCTGAACAGTGCAGATCTGTTTTTTTCAAATCAGATTCAGGCCAGGTCCATATGTGGTTCTAAATTGGACATATCCGTTGTTTTTCAAAGTATCCTCAGTCTGAACAATAATGTTTCATCCAACTTTTCAGTCACTGAAGTGAGACAGATGTCATAAGTCTGCGCTGGAGGAGGTGAGACAATGCAAGCTAACATGTCAACAATGCACAAAAAAGCATGACAGACAGAATTGATGGAACTAGTCAATGGAAAGAAAGTGAGTGTAGCATCCATATTCACTTCCCTAAACACAGCGTGCTGCATATGATGTCATGCTGCGTGTCACTTCAGGGCCAGAGACTGTTCACCTTGGAGTCTGATGGCGGTCGCATTTAAATTATAATCTGAATGACCATGCAAAAAAATCTGATCTCAGCAAAAAAATCGAAATTGCCTGCAGTGGAAATGTAGCTATAGATGAGCACACACACAAAGATGAGAGAGAACAAGGTAGCCCATTGCAGGCACCAGGGAGTGCAGTGGGGTTTTGGAGCCTTGCTTTGAGGTGCCTTGGTGGTGCGGTGAGGTTGGGTGGTTTTAGCTTCCATAAGTGAATATTGAGTGCCACATCAGCAGCCCTCTGGTTCCTATCACAAACCCTATCACATTTAGCCACTGCTGCCTTCAAAACTTTAAAAGGAATAGTTCGGCGACATACTTTTTTAACTTACCAAGAGTTAATTGAGAAGAAATTATACCTATAAAACTAGCTATAATACTCATACATTAACCATGAAACTACAGCCAGCAGCTGGTTAGCTTAGCATCACATAAAGATCGCAAACAGAGGTAAACAGCTTGCCTATCTTTGTCCAAAGAAACAATACTGTCTACTACAGTTCACTAAAATGAACTAAGTACAAGATATCCTAAAGCAGATTCAATGTATTTTGGCCTTAAATCAATTCCACCTCCACAGATTAAGGCACCAATGCATAAAAGGATAGCTTGTGCATATTTCCGTCATGCTAGTGACTGGGTTTAGAATGCACTGACTCCCCATGAGCGTCAGTGAGCTTTAAGCATCCATGATCCAGTCTTCAGCACACCACAGTGCTGTGGCTGAGTGATGTATTGTAAATCACTGTATATGGGGTTCTATGAAGCGCATAAATATTGTTAGCATGCAGATAAAAAGTAAATGCGATGCACTTTTACAGAACCTGCCTCCTCTACAGAGTACTTTTTACAATGAGTTCCCTATTCACACATTCACATTACCACACCTCTGGCAGCAGAGCTTCTATGCAAAGTGGGGCAAGGAGGAGAAGAAGATCAAAACGTCAGCCAACAATTAAAAGACATCCTGCTCTGCCACCTGAGACACAGCTGCCCCTAGTCTGAAGGCCATTTTGGAAGTTCAAATTAATTTCACTTTATAGGTGTGGAAATGTAACCAGTGCTGCAAATGTGACCCTACTGGGTTAATGACATCAAATGAAAGAAGTCAAGTTACCCTGGATCCAGAAAGTGAAAAAGGAGATTTGGCTCTCTGTGTCACTAAGCCATCTTAGCACAGCGCTATTTCCCTGACACCCCACCAGTCCCCACTCCCTCCCATTTTTGTGGCTTTTCAAATGTGAGGAGGAGATGAGGACAGGCTGAAGGTCAGTGACTCATTTTTAAACCTTCAGTGGGGCTACACACAGGATACCCACTTCTAGTACATCAGCTGCAGAGTGGGTAATGTAACAAAATAGAAAACGAAAGATCCAATTTGACAGCGTACTGTAGTAGATCAGAAGATGAAATTGAACAAAGCAGAACAAACAGGCTACATGGGATCTTTGATGAGGTCACAGCTTGATGGCATTATAAACAGCAACAGAAGCAAAAGAAACAATGATTTGGAGGTTAGTGCAGGACTTCAATAATCAGTCAAGAAAATCAATAACTAAACTTTACTTTTGCTTCAGTTAAGGACAGTACCTACAGTATAGTATAAAAATCATGGTATTTGATTTGAACTCACTTTAATGCACTGAGTTATTATATTTATGGATGGCAGTTGCTTCATCTTACTTGCAAGTTTGGCTACTGTGTATCTGTTTTTGTGAAATCAAATTCAACTAAATGTTAATCAATCCATTATTAATTTACCAGCAGGTACCATTTTACCAGTATAATTTGTTGGGCCTCTTACTAACAAGAGACAATATGATTCATGCTAAAGTGGTGAATCATCCCACCATGTAGAGTTAAAGTACTTTCCTCACTGTCATAACAAAACTATATGACTTCCTCACTCTGATGAATAGCTTTGAGGGTTACTCATTAAACACTGCAGCAGTCATTTTGTCAACACAAATTCAGGGCATTAATTTTAACTGAATCATTTCATAAGCCTGTAGTGACAGTGATTCCTCTGACTTAATCCTGACAACAACTGAAATCATAATGTGCTGGACAACTTTCATGAAATGAAAGTGCAGCCATGGTGCTGTAATATTATTTTATTACTAAACCATTTTATAACTACAATATTTGCCTGTGCAATACTACTACTCCATCTGTGTGAACTGTTTCAGAACTGATTAAATTTTCATCATGCTGTTCAGATATCACATTTAGATTGAAGATCCAGGTTTTGGACAATAACAAATTTAAATGGTTTACAGAGATTTACAGATTTAAAGGGAAGCTGAAATCATTGAATGTTAGGATTGCAGACATTACATTGTATGATTGAGCAATTTTTTGCATACTAAAGTACAAAGCTCTACTGCTTGGTATGTGTCTTGAATCCAGTCATATTGGTTTTCTCATTCGGGCAAGATTCATAAGGCCGTCAAAGAAAGTGATATTTTTTGATACCAAATGCCTGACAGAAGTATTGTGAGACTGTCAAACTAGAAAGAGCAGCTGGTGAATGGATTAGGAAAGGACAGACAATAGTTTATCAAGGGCACCAAACTTTCATTGGAGTCAGACATTTCATAGTCTCCATAATAAATCACCAGAGATGAGAGATTGGCTTGTCCTTGGCATTTCAATTCTTTCAAAAGTAATCAAGCCCAGTGGCCTGAGCTCTGAACATTGCAACAGCATGAAAATTACTCTATACACATTTCCCTCATGCAATTCTACTTTTGTCTTGAGAATAGAAGTAGTTGATCTTATTTCAAATATCTCAAATCATTTGTAACAAGTTCGTAGCCTGATTCAATTTGCAATAATATGACTGGAAAATTATATATATTACCTTAGAATTGGTCAGTTGTCTGTATTTTTATTAACAGAGATTGCTGATATACTGTCTGATTGCCTCTGGGTAAATGGAGTCAAGACTGAGGTTGGTGGTGGTTAATTTCTCAGTCATTGCTTATTTTACAATATCAACATGGATGATCTCATGTCTCAGCTGTTGTCAATCATCTCTCAGTTAGTCCAGCTTGTCATACAAAAATAACAATTCAATTTGCAGCGCAAGAGTGTGGAAATAACTGCTGATTGAAATGGTGATCAAATTTCACGCAATATTGGATGTGTCATCACCAAAACTATATTGTAAATTAGGCTGCTTTCAAACTCTATGTGATGAATAACTTTTTAAATACACAGAAAATACACTAAATAAAAATCTTTGGTGATTAATATACAGGACCTTGCGAAAGTGTTCAACTACTTGAACTCTTCCACTTTTTATCACATCACAATCACAAACGTAACTGTATTTTATTTGGATTTTATGTGCTTGCCCAGTACAAAGTAGTGCATAATTGTGAAGAGGAAGGCAAATGATTCATGGATTTCAAGATTTTTTTATAAATAAAAAATTAAGAAATGTTGTGTTTGTCCTAATAAAATACATTTATATTTGTGGTGGTAATGTGACAAAATTTGGAAAAGTTCAAGGGGTATGAATACATTCTCAAGGAACTGTGCTTCCTATAATTATCCAAGACATCGGCTCAGTGACAGTGTAGGAAGCCTGCTCTTATTTCAGGGACTACATCAATGTTGTGGCACAAAATGGACTTTGTTTTGGTTGATTTTTAAAGCTCTAACAGCACTACAAATAGATGGCATAACTGTATCCAATACAAAGGGAAGTAGCATCCTTGCTGTCTTGAGTCTTATGGGATGTTTACTGAAGAATTTCAACAGCATTCAGGTATTTATGTGTATAGCAGCACCGATACTGTATATGAAGTTGCCTAGTGAGAGTAAATCTGGGTGTCCTCTATGCTCTTACATTAATCAAACTTACGGGTAGAATTATGTACATAGAGGGGGAACAGGCTGCATAAAGGAGACAAATCCTAGGCAGCTCCTCATGCCATGGTGATCTACTCAGCTTGAAGTCACCAGTAGCAATACCACATAGCTTACCTTTAAGGTAAGCCCTGGTAATCAAGGGACTGTACCAAATGATGCATTTCACATTTCTTGTCGGTAGTAAAGTATTTTTAGTCAGCTATATAAAAAAGCATCATGAACTTCATGCAGCACAAGTTATGGTGTAACTGAGAAAGTACCTGATGCTGACAGCGAGATAATAACAAAGAACACAAGTAAAAGGCATATTGATTCCTTGTTATTTTTCTGGTATTAAGTGTTATAAAGGTAAAGTTTTTAAGCTTGAGTAGTAGAGCAAGATGATGTTTTTAGTCACAAGGTGCATTTCCAGAAATCTTTATCAATACCAAAGATTAAAAAAAATTTCATGCTGCACCTAACTTTTCACCACACAACGAGTCTATGTAGATAAACACGAGTAAGGTTGCAAGATCACATAATAGTGAACACTTTTCATAATGCTAACGTGCACCTCACTTCCCTGACTCATTTCTTGTCTTATTTCCTCCCAGTGAGGATGTGACACAAGCAGGGAGAAATCCTTGGTAATGAAGCATCATTCAGAAATGTCCTATGAAATGTGGAGGTATTTAAACCTCATAACACTAAATAAAATATTTCTGGGAGGATACACCTCTCTCCTCGTCTTCTTCAAATGCATTTAAGGGAGTGGAAAATAGTCCATGGTTATGGAGTGGGGACATTTTCCGGGTCATGGATTAGCAAGGATGCAAGAAAGCATAAGTTAACGTACTGAAAAGCACCCAGTGCCTTGAAGTGTTTGGGTTTACACAGACAGGCACACACACATACACATGTGTCTGTGTATGTGTGTGTGTGTGTGTGTGTGTGTGTGTGTGTGTGTGTGTGTGTGTGTGTGTCTGCGTCAAAGAGAGAGAGAAACTCAAACACATTAACTCATTACTCTATTATGCCAACCACATGCCACATGGCATGTTGGGATGACACTGATAGACAGTGAGTAGCATGAAGGAACATCAGTTGTGTTGTAAGACTTAATCCAAATGACAGATAGAGAAAGATAGAAGAAAAATGACTTTTATAAGGCCTTGGGCTCAGTTTGTTGCCTCAGTGATTAAAGTTCAAACCAAATAGATGGCCTGTGGAATTTTCTACAACCCCTGCCAGCCACAACCCCATCACTCTGCTCCCATTTACTTAACACTGGCAGCCAGGGGTTCTCCGAGCCTTAGAAGGCACACTTTTACCAACATTGAGCAGAGTGTGCATATTTTCTGCATTATTGGCTCTATCCTCTTATTGCTATTTTCAAAGACACATTCCCCATATACAAATGCAAAACAATGGTTAAAAATTATATTTATGACCACTGTCACTGCTGCTCCACACTAAAGTTCACCTTCTTCTTTGAAAATTCTGGAAGTGAGACGTAACAGAAAGTATTTTCATACTGTGGCAAAGCCAAAAAAGAAAGCTATGACAGTATGATTGTTTCCCACTGTTGTGGTAAAAACATATCAGCAAAGAGGCAGTGATATAGTAAATAGAGTAGGAGGATTGAACAGGCTCTGTCTTTTAGTGTTTCATGTGGAGGCAGGAGTGTTTCATTCAGACCTCCACACCTCCTGTAGGCAGCTTTAATAGAAAACACTTACTGTAGTTTCATTGACCTGATGCAATAACAAAGGGTGAGATACTGACAACTGCAAAGCATTACCTAAACCTCTTCACAAACAAGGAGGGCGTGTCTTTGCTAATCAGCAACCATCTGCATGCATCACTTATCCAATTGCCTCACTACATACGCACTTTCCTATGATCTCAGGTAATTATTAGCATGATGTACAATAATGATGTATAAAACTGTGTTCCCCTGCCATTTTGCCATTAATGCATCAGTGACGGTCATTAGAAGTTGATTAATCACTGCCTGTGACCTGCTGTCAAGCTCTGCAGGACATTAACAGTTCTTTGATGGTCTTCAGATTAAATAAGAACAGATAAGAAGCTTTGGATGTGTTGTTTTTAAATGCCCCTCACTCACTATGACAGAGAAAAGGGTCGCAGTTGTAAAGTCAAAGACGAGTCAAGCCCAAGTCCAGCTGGGCTTGAGAATTAATGTGGACTCTTATGTATGAACAATTTTATTCTTTTCCTTCATGCATACATGGAGACAAAGCTTTGATATTATTAGGTCACAATTAAATTAGCCATCTTACATCTAAACCATCTTATATCTGTCCAATGCAAACACAAACAATCAGAGTGCTGTGCTTCCAGGGAACTGCAATTATCTTAGCATTGCTACCATTTACACACACACCCACACACACACACACACACACACACACTCGTTCTGAATTTCTCAAAGCTCCAAATGTTGTGGGTTGTGTCTTGCTTGACACACCATTGTGATATCGTATGATCATATGGAAGTCAGAACAGTAGGACAGTGCCTCTGGAGTGGCAGACTGGGGTGGTTTTCCCCCTCTGAAAGAAAGGGGACCTGAGGCTGTGTTCAAGTTCATGGGGATCACACTCCTCAACCTCCTCAGTATGGCCTATGCCAGGGTGCAGGACAGGAGAGTTGGTCCATTAGTTGAACTTTGGTTTCAGGAGGAAGAATGTGGTTTTCATCCTAGCCATGGAAAAGTGGACCTTAAGGATATTCAAGGGTGGGAGTGGGGGTTTGCTCAAATTGTCTGCATGTGGTTTACAGACCTGAAAAAGCCAGTCAACTCAAGACATTGTCCCTCAGGAAGGGGGTGGGTGAGTGGGGTTGCTTAGGGAGTTTAGGGTATCGGGTCTGTTGTTGCAGGTTATCTGGTCCCTGTACAACCATTGTGAAAGATTGTTTCATATTGCCAGCAAGAAGTCAGACTCGTTCCCAGTGGATGCTGGTCTCTGCCAGGGCTGCCTTTTGCCACTGATTCTGTTCATAATTTTTACAGATAGAATTTCTAGGCACACTCAAGGAGTTAAGGATGTTGGGTTCAGTGGTGCTGCGATGCGGATGCTGCACATGTATGTTTTGGTAGAGAGAGAGTGCTGAGAATGAGAGCAAAATTTTCAACTTACTAGTTCATTTATGTTCCTGTCCTAACCTATGGCCGCAAGCTCTAGGGAGTGACCGAAATAATGAGATTGCAGATACAAGAAGCCAAAAGGTATTTCGTCCAAAGGGTATCTGGGCTCAGCCTAGAGAGGGTAAGGGGCTCAGTCATTTGAGAGGGGCTTAGTGTACAGCTGTTACTCCTCCACATTGAAAAGACCCAGTTTAAGTTCTATGGGTATGCCCTAAACCACCTCCTGACTGACCCCTTGGTGAGGTGTTTCGGGCATTTCCAGAAGGGAGGAGGCACCAGAGCATTTAGAAATGTGTTTATTTAATGCATTTTGGAGTGTTTTAAACCAAAAATGGACATATTGCAACTTTAAAGCAGAATCAATTAATTATTTGTTGCCAGTGAGTGCAGTGGAATGATCTGTAAACACAACTACATCATCTTTTAAAATAATTATGGCAAGCATGTTAGAAAACCAACATCCTCGTACTCCCAGGGACCATTTTCCGTCACATTTCAATGCACTGAGTATCCCTTGAGTGCCATTTTTTAAACATACATGGCAGTGCTCTGGAATAGCATAATGCCAAAGGATGAAATATAAAAGTCACAAAAGTCAACATTAGTAAGCAGAGAAAGTGGGGATGGTATAAATCATAGAAATTTCATCCTGAATATATGTCCTGTGTGATTAATTCACAGTAATTAATTATTTTCAACTAGTGGTTCATCTTGACAGTCAACATTTTCTTTATAGTTAGGCTCAGAATTATTTGGACAATGTCACAGTTTTTGTGATTTTGTTTCTGTGTACTTAAACAATCAAGATGAGAATAAACTGCAGACTTTGAGCTTTAATTTCACAGGTTCACAGATATTTTTAAACATAGTCTTCCTTTATCAGGGGCTCAAAATCAAGTGGATAAACTAACATAATTTTAGATATCTGAATAATTTTAATACTTGGAGGAAAATCTTTTTTTTACTCAAATACTTCCTGAAGTCTAGAACCCATGGACATCACCAAATGCTGTCTTTCCTCCCTTGAGATGCTCTACCAGACCTTTACTGCATTCATTTTCAGTTGCTGCTTGTTTGTCATCAGTAAAATGAAGAGCTTGAGATCAGGTCCAGAAATGTAGTGAGGTTGCACTGGGAGCCTCCTGCAGGGTCTGGGTATCTCTGCTTAGACTGCCTACTCCACAACCTGGGCCAAAATCAGTAGCGAAAAATGGATGAATGGATGGATGTATGGATGGATGAATGGATGGATGGACAAAACTGAGGTGAACTAAAAGCCATGTAATAATTCTTTGTGGGGTTCATTGGTATAAATTTAACTATTTTTAACATAAAAAGTGCTTATCAAATTTGAGAAAATCTAATAATGTTTTGTGTCAGTTCAATAAGAAAGATCTTTATTCACTCATCCGCCTCCTGGGTGTCCCAGCTGATAGTCTATTCTTTACACCTCTTCTAATTTCTCATGCTGTCACACTCAATTCAGTTGGTACCACTCTGACCCAATCGTTATTGCTCACATTCTGTGAGCCAATCAGTCTCATTCCGTGTCCTTTAAATCTTAGTGCTCTTCTGTCACTCTGGCTTGCAGCCTTTCATTTGTGCGACCTGCCTCCTCCCCAGCTCAGATCCTAATCTCAGTCTCCACCTGCTTCATCTCCACCTCGACCACCAACATGCAGACTCCAAGGAGGTGCTGGACTTTCCTCAGCCATGCTAAGAGCCAAACAATTTACTCTCAAACTTTGTATTTTAGTAAATCATGTTTAAATTCTTAAAATTAGCTCTCCTCACTGAATTGTTAATTTTGCTTGCTATGCCTCAATACTGTAAAAAAAATGCAAGAGATTTTATTTATTATTTAGTATATTTGTATGAAAAAGGCAAACTGTCATTGAACAATATCAACAAAACACAGTCACTGCAAATTAGTAGCACTCATTCACATTCTGTGCAATAGTGCTACAGTAACCCATACAATTTTCTGTCTCTGAGAATTTAGAATTTTATGTCATGTTTAATTTTAATATGATATGATTTTAAACAAATTCTATATAACTATAATTTTTTTTCTATAATCAGTTATTCCTTTTGAACTTATTGTGCTTCTTCTTTTTTATTTATTTTTTGTGCACATGTATCATACTTAAGGGATACCACAGCGGTACATTGCTATTTTTTTCAGTAATTTTCCTTTTTTCCTCTTTGTCAGTATTTGCAGCACGCTACTAAAAGTCTGTGATTGGTTTCGTATTTCTATCCAGCCCACTCTAATCACATGCCTTTTACTTAAACTAACAACCACAGCTTTAATTTATTGTATGATATATACTCTGTCATTCACTGCGGTCCTTCATTATGTTATGTTAGATCCTGTCACAAAGAGAGGCAAGACTGGAAGCATGGCACAGGATCAGTGTTCAACATCATTCTTCCCCTGACATATTTTCCTCTGAGGAGCGAGGCCGCAGTTAGAAACAGTTTGTTCATGAGTGATTTTGCACTGGCTGTTAACTCACTTAATGTGAGTCTAGTATACGAATGGCAGGATGGGTTGAGCACAACAACACAAACCATTTTTTCAAGGAGATCCCTTACAGAAGTTTATCGGTCAATATGCTTGACAGAAAGTTATGGAATCACTGTTGCTCACTCAAGGCCCGCACTGTGCTTTGAGTGTGTGTGTGTGTGTGTGTGTGTGTGTGTGTGTGTGGTGAGTCAGTGAAAATAAGTACATCCCTATCCTCCGTTAACATGGAACCAGAAAGTTTCATAACTAAAACACAGCATTAGGAGGTTTGGTCCCTCATATTCACTGTGGGATGTAAAAAACTAGCCATCATAGTTGCTGTGAATGGGTACAGCAGGCATGCAATACAAATGGATGGCTTTTGAAATGGACCACTGGAGGCAAACAGCAGTCCCTCCATTTTGGCAGTGCAACAAAGTCTACATGAGGAGCAGAAGGTAGTGGCAATGACATAGTTACAGACATTTTCAGAAGTTTTACATTTAAATTCAGTTTCTTTTGTCATTTCTTTTATTAGCTGTATTTTGTTATTTCTGTCATGTAGTGCAGACTGAGGCAGCAAAAAGGGACAATTCATGTCATGTACATAAGCACATTTATAATCCATACAGTCTATACCAGAGGTAGGTGAGCTTTACTATCAAAAGAGACATTTTTAAGCAATTCTTGACCCAAAAATTCTGGATGAAATTGCAAAGCCTATTTTATCCTCATAATTCCTACTGATGTGAGGAGCTAGGGCATCTAGGGAGATCTTGAAAAATAAAATGGAGATGAGAAGGGACAACTCCAAAAGCTTTTTGTCTAAAGGGCTGAATTTAAGGTGCTTTGTTAATGTGGAAGATGTTTAATGATTTCAGCATAGATTTGAACTTTTCTCTGCGTGCGTTAACATGTAGTCAGGCCGCTACATTTTTGGACAATGACATAGCTTTTGTCACTTTGCCTCTGTATACCAGCAGAGTGGATTTTAAATCAAACAATAATGATATGATTGAAGTGCATACTGTCAGCTTTAACTCCAGGCGTTTAAGAAAAGTATTGCATTAACTGTCGGGGAATTACCAACGATTTTAAATAGAGTCCCTCATTTTCAGAGGCTCTAAAGCAATTGGACAATTAACTGACAAGTGATTTGATGGACAGGTGAGTCCTATCCCCTCATTATTTCATGACAAACTAAGCAGATTAAAGATTTGGAGTTGGTTTTGAATTCACATTTGGTAGCTGTTCAATGGAATTCTCAATATGAGGTCCAAAGAGATGTCCATGAAAGTGAAGGAGGCCATCATTGTGCAGAAGAACCAAAATAAACTCATTACAGAAGTAGAAAAACTTTGGTAGTAGCCAAATTTAACACTACAAGATCTGGAAGACCACGGAAAACAACTGAAAAGAATGATACCAAAATTCTTTCCTTGGTTCAGAAAAAAAACCCACTAGACAGCAGGTGAAGAGCATTCTCAGGAAGTAAGTATATCATGTGGAAGTCTACAATCAATAGATGCCTTAGTCAATCTAAATACAGGGGGTGTGCACAAGGTGCAAACTGGTTACACTCAAGAACAGGAAGGCTAGATTACACTTTGCCAGAAAATATCTAAAAGAGCCTGCCCAGTTCTGAAAAAAAAAAAAAAAAATCTTTGGATAAATTAAACCAAGATTAATTTGTACCAGAATGATGGGATGAAAAAAGTGTGGACAAGAAAAGGAATATCTCATGGTTTAAAGCATACCACATTATCTGTGAAGCATGGTTGAGGTAACATTAAGGCATGGGCATGTGTGGCTGCTAGTAGAACTGGTTCACTAGTGTTTATTGATGACATGATTACTGGCTGGAGTAGTAGGATTAATTCTGAAGTGTGCGGGGCTGTACTCTCAGCCAGATGACCGTGGTTCAATGTGCAATTGGATAATGACCCAAAGGATTCTGCAAAAGCAGCCCAAGAGTTTCTAAAAGCAAATAAAATGGGATATTCTTCAATGACCAAGTCAGTCATCTGATCTCAACCAGATAGAACATGCTTAACGAAAACAAAACTGAGGGTGGAGAGGCAAACAACTAAGCAAGAATTGAAGGCATCAGCAGTAAAGGTCTAGCAGAGGGAGCAAATACAGCATCTGATGTCTGTGGGCTGCAGTCACTGACTGCAAAGTATTTTCAAAGTATTAAAAACAATCATTATATTTAAAATTATTTCAGTTCGTTCAGTTTCTTTTTATCCTCTGAAAACTAGAAATAAAATAGAATTGGAAATAAAAATTGCTGTAATTGTTATGGTGTGCCATGCTGTGGGTGAGGTGTGGACCCAATATGCAGGACCGCAGAGCCGACATGAAAAGAACAAGGTTTTATTTTGCCAAAACCAAGGGTAATAATAATAATACAGGGTACCAAAAATCCTGGGAACACGAGAGGGTGGCACACGGGGGGAAAACCAGTACGACGCGACAACGAGAAACACAGAAGACGAGACTTAAATACACAGAGACAAACCAATGAACACACGACAGGTGGACAGGGCGGGGGAGACCTAACAGAGACAACCAATGGAGGGAAGACAAGAGGACAGGGGCGTAATTAAGGCGCACGAGACAGGGGGAACAAAGCAGAGACTAGACAGGCTACCAAACTGAGACACGACCTGACACAGACAGAGACGAAGACCACTAACAAAGGACACGGGCAAGGCGTGGTATAA
>VUQH01050544.1:10968-36667 GCA_015106775.1 Etroplus canarensis | reverse complement strand
GACCCCCCCCCCCCCATCAAAGCTCCCTTTTTTCACTTGTATCCTCAAAGGATGTTTTACTGGTTCTCTGCTGATAACTCTTAATGCAGTACTTACACAAATGGAAACAATGCACGTATTAAAAAGTCTCAGTGAATGTTTGTGTGTGTGAAAGAGAGAAAGAGAGACAGAGAGAACAAGTGAGAGAGAGAGTTAACAGTCTGAGAAAAGATGGAAAGTCAGACTCCCTCCATGAAGTGTTCTGTCAGATCAGAGTGGGCTGACTTGAGAAACCTGTGAAAACCTGATGATTCAAACTACCTTTGTGTGTGTGTGTGTGTGTGTGTGTGTATTTATGTATGTATATATGTATGTGTGTGTGTAGTTATAGGTGCATACATGCCTTTACAGTCTGCCTATACATAGCTCCTTCTCCTATATCTTGTCCTCAACAGTAGAGAGGGTGTCAGCAGTCAGCACGCAATTACTTTCAAAGGATATGGCTGCATGTTGCAGAAAGCTGCACCTGTTCGTGCTCATCTTCCTTTGGCTTTAGTTTACTGCGAGGTGTGTGTCAGTTATATTCTATAACAGTGGTAACTTATATGTCAGCCTCATGCTGTGGCTTCGAGCTGTGCTTATAACAGATGGCTTGGACTAAGATGAGACAGAATGACGGAGACAGAGAGGCCGCCCAGTGTAACTAGCCCATACTGACTCGTGTAATTGAAATAGAGCTCGACATAATACTGTATTAACCCAATAGCGTGGGCCTGTAAATCCACATAAATTGGAACATTGAGTTATGTCATGAATGGAGGATTTGGCATCTACTTCAGCTTTGATCACAATAAATGACATCTGGACTGACTGCCTGTGGCATCTTAACTGATAAGTTTGCTGTCACACCTTCTGTTGTTAACTGTCTGCCTCCTGCTTTTCAAGTACACTATACCTGCGTAGACCCTGCTAACAATGCCAGATCTTGTCTGTTTCCACTAGAGAAAACATAACGAAAAGTCATTTTGCAATAGTGCCTGTCCCTATTCATGAAGGCAAACCACAAAGGGTGTGAACGACATTTGATTTGTCCCTCTCAAATGCAGCATGTGTAAGTGTTGTTCTATTCGCCCACATGCATTGTTGATGGGGAGCTTCTGAATTGTACGGAACTGTGTCAAGGATTGCGTGTTCACACTGTATTAACACAACACACTGAAGGAAAGGCTTGCGCAGGAGGCCCACCTGATGCCCCTCTAGCTCTTTTCATCATGGTTCAGTGGAGATGCAGCGATGCTCACCAAGCTATGCGTTTCCACAAACTAGCCTTGTATTGATGGGGAAACTTGTGTTTTACCTTAACAAAGTAATCACTTCTGATTTTGACCAGATGGCAAGAGGCTGCACAAAATGTAGGGAAATATTTTACCTATAAAAACATTAATTATTGATTCATTCTTTAATGCACCTTCACAGCATAAAGTTAAAAAAATGCAATTTATCCTGCAGTTGTTTGAACAAATTACCAATATGAATGTAATTCATAGCAGTACCTGATTTGACCTGGCCACATGACAAAAGAAAATACTATACTTTTAACTCCCTGCATTTATCTCAGAGCTGTATTTTTTCAGATTTTACAAAGAAAGTTCATGATAGTATTTTGAGGAATAAATGAGAACCTTCTGAAGTTTTTCCATGAGCTTTTACAAAAGAGCGTTTAAGTGGGGCATCTTGTCATACACTACATGGACAAAAGTAAAATGAAATCTATATATCACACCTACAGAATCTTTTCGGACATTAAGATGGAGTTTAGCCCCCCTTATAGCTGTAACAGTTTCCACTCTTCTGGGAGGGTTTTGTACAAGATTTTGGAGTTTGTCTGTGGGAATTTTTGCCCATTCATCCAAAAGAGCGTTTGTGAGGGCAGACCTAGCCTAGCTTGCAATCTCTGTTCTAGTTCATCCTAAAGTTGTTTGATGGGTTTGAGGTCAGGGCTCTGTGTGGGTGCATCACATTCTTTGACTCCAAACGCATCCAACCATGCCTTTATGGACCTTGCTTTGTGAGCTGGGGCACAATCCTGCTGGAACAGAAATGGGCCTTCCCCAAACTGTTTCCACAAAGTTGGAAGCATAAAATTGTCCAAAATGTCTTGGTAAGGTGAAGCATTAATATTTTCCTTCACCAAAACTAAGGGGCCCAGCCAATCATAGAAAATCAACCCCATAGCATTATTCCTGCTGCACCAAACATTACAGTTGGCACAATTCAGTTAGAAAGGTAATGTTTTTCTGGCAGAGAAAGCATGATTTGTCCCTCTATAAAACATGTACTGCTCCAGAGTCTAGTGGTGGCATGCTTTACACCACTCTTTCTGACTCTTGGCATTGTTTTAGCCATATAAGGCTTGTATGCAGCTGCTTGGCTATGGAAACCCATGCTAGGGAGCTCCTGATGCATAATTTTTGTAGTGATTTTATTCTTATACAAGGTTTGGAACGCTGCATTTATTGAGTCAGCAGTGTGTTGGTGACTTTTTAACGCACTACGCAACTCAGTACTTGCGACTCTCCTCTGTAACTTTACATCATTTGCTGCTTCGTTGTTGTAGTTTGGAAATGCTTCCACTTTGCAATAATACCACTTACAGTCAATTTTAGAATATCTAGGATAAAATAAATTTTACAAATTGACTTGTTGCAATGGTGACAGCCTATTACAGTACCACACTCAATTTCTGTGAGCTGTGACCCATTGTTTCCCAAGACTGCATGGGAGTATTAAATATGAAGAAGTAAAAAGGCTACAATACTACAAAGCTACTTACAGACTGATGCATCAGTATTAATGGACTGGTATTTATTTATATAATGCTTTTCTACTCTGACTGACCACTCAAAGCGCTTTAGACTATGAGACACATTTAACCATACATTTATAAAATGCTTTTTTTCTGTACAATTTAAGCACCTAAGCTACCTAGCATCCATGAACAATTTAGAATCAGCAATTAATATGACCATGCAAGACTTTGGTTTCAGATGTAATGATGTAAGGGGCCATTTTCCTGCACATAAGAACCTTTTGCTTTGATATTTTGAGTGCATTTTTCTGCTAATAAGTCTATCTTTCCGCCCAATACACGCTGTTTTACAGCTACTTTATATTGAATAAAGGATTTGAATCCTTGAAGCACCAGTCTGCATAAATTTAAAGTCATGTTGACATTCTCACTTTAAGGTCATCCGGGTCATCTTTCCTGCTGTCTCTGGCTTTAACTGGGTATTAATTAGGCAGAGTACCCTCCCTGTCCTGGGTGTTATAAGCCATTCTTTCAGGACTTGATCAACTAGAGAAAGTGAGATAAGAAAATAAATGGCATGCTTGTCACAGTGGGAGTGCAGCAGAACGGATGCCACTAAAAGCCCCGAAGAGCTTCCTGTGCCCGTCCCCCCAGCCTGCATGAGCACTGGGCTCCAGTAACTGAGAAATCATACGGGTAGGAAGTGGAGGACGCAAGATGCACATCATTGACACTACGATACTTAACTGTGACCCAGCTTTATTTTTAGTTCAAATATGTTGAGAGCTATGTAATGACATTAGGTGACTTTTATTAAAATGAATGACAAATCTGCCATTTGTGATATAAGAAGTTGAAGCCCTCAGGGTGCCGTGAGCCAAGAATCTCCACTGTGAGCCAAACAGTGTCATGGCAGATAGCGTCACAGATAATATGCCTGTGTGGACAGGCAATGAGTTAGAGCCAAAAAAATGACTGAAAGATGAACGCATGGTATGGACTGCTGTTACACTGGAATGCAGTTTTTAGTTTTCAATTTCACATTAAAGCAGCTTCATGGCAGTTTGTGTGTTGGCACCAAGCGAACTGGCAGAGAGCTGAGTTGAAGGGTTCACTAATGAGAAATGACACAATGAGATTAAATTAAACTGATCTCTTCTCAGATTTGCATTCCTTCGTCTATCAATGTTGAGAGTTGAGGGTGGAGAAGGTGATGTTTGTGAGTTCTTTCTTTGGTGGTAACTGAATATCTTTTAACGGAGAACTCAGAGGCGTTTAGAAGAAACATTTGCCCTTTTGTCTATGTACATACTCCAGTTAATTATTAACCTATTAACATTCACCGTGCCACTAAAACCCATCTAGGGTTAGGGATAGGATTGGGGTTAGGTTATCATCCACCTTTTTTACTACAGTAACACACTATATAGACAAAAGTATGGGGTCACCTACACATTACGCCTACAGCAGCTTTTATGACATCCTACATTCAATAATCAATAGGCATTAATATGGAGTTGGTATCCCTTGCTATGTATAACCTCTTCCAATAATCTGGGAAGGCAGTCTCCAAGATTTTGGAGAGTGTCATTGGGAATTTTGGCCCATTAATCCAGGAGAGCATATATGAGGTCTAACAGTAACGCTGATGAGAGGACCTGGCTCCCAGTCTTCCTTCTAGTTCATTCCAGAGGTGTTGGATGGGTTTGAGGTCAGGGCTCTGTGTAGGCTAGTCAAGTTCTTCTGTACCAAACTCACTCAAGCATGCCTTTATGGACCTTGCTTTGTGCACTGAGGGACAGTCGGGCTAGAACAGAAAACGCTCTTCTCCAAACTGTTTCCACAAAGTTGGAAGCATAGAATTATCCAAAATGTCTTGGTAAGCTGAAACATTTAGCTTTCCCTTCACTGCAACTAAAGGGCCCATGCCAACCCCAGAACATCAACCCCATCCCTGCTCCACCAAACTTTATAGTTGGCACACCCTGAGCCAGACAATGTCTAGGCAGATAGCGTCACAGATAATATGCCTGTGTGGACAGGCAATGAGTTGGAGCAAAAAAAAAGAAAAAAAAAAGATAAACTTGTGATATGGACTGCTGTTACACTGGAATGTAGTTTTTAGTTTTGAATTTCACACTAATTTTATTTCATTTCATTTTTAATTCACATTCATCATCAGACAGGTAATATTTTCTTGGCATTTGCCGAACCCAGAGTCATCCATCTGCCAGATGGAGATTTATTTGTGACTCAATAGAACATGTTTCTGCTGCTCCAGAGTCCAGTGGTAGCATGCTTTATGCCACTCCATCCAACACTTGGCATTGTGCTTGGTGATGTAAGGCTTGTTTGCAGATGCTCAGCCAAGGAAGCCAGTGTCATGAAGCTCCTGGTGCACAGCTGAAGTTAATGTCAAAGGAGGTTTTGAACTCTGGCTAGGTGGCTGGGTGCTTGATTTTATACACCTATGGCAATGGGAATGAATGGTGTATGACATAAAACTTTTGTCAGTATAGTGTATTCTGCATATTTGGAGCTCCCAAATGAAAGGTGACATTCGCGGTTTTAACAGGTCTGAAGCAAAACCCAGCCCCAACTCTAACCCCAGTAGGTTCACTGGTGGATGTTAAGAGATTCAGTATGATAGCGTCAGATATTTATCTAGTATTTGTATAAATTAATTTGTCTAAAATGTCGGTTGTCTCGTATTCCTTACCAACTTCAGATTTGGAGGCCTGTGTCAGCCATTTCTGTGACTTTCTGAAACTGACAATAGAATATTCACACCCACTTCACACTGTGATTGGCCAGCTATTGAGAAGTGTGAAAGTAAACTAGGTTTGAAATTCTCTTCCAAGCTTACTTTTTTCATTTGTTACAGCTCTTTGTGGCACTTTCGGTGTGAAGAACAAAGTGAAACACCATGAATGCCTTCAAGTAAAGACTGTCTGGGAAAGTTTGTGACCCATTAACGTCACCATCTTGGATTTTGGAGCCAGAGCTGACTATATTTAGACTGGAGGTTGGAGTGCTAAATTTTCAGCTACCACTTTCTAGCTTGGTTAGTAAAATGCATTCATAGACTGTATGGATACCTTACAGATACCTAATCAGATAACTAATAAAGTTGAGTAACAAACAAATAAAATTCTATAATTTAACTCACCAAAAATAGAGCAGACTTCTTGGATGGCGTGTTAGTTCAGTTAATCACACAGTAGGCCATGTTATTTGTCAGATAATTGCATTATGAACTGCTCCAAATGTACCAGCAGCACAAGCATAGTCAAGGTCCAGTTTAGTGACTGGAGTTAGCTGAAGCAAATCCTAGCAAATAGCTACATGATGCAACCACCTCTCACACAAAGCAGCCAAAGAAGCTAGATAACTGTAAGCAAAGAAAATGTAAGTGCATACAGTTTAAACAGTTTTTAAATATTTCCCCCTGTACAGCTGTTATTTTTTTGCCCCACTTCATGTTACCTTTTTTTTTCAGGCCCAGTGGTTGCTCCTTGCCACCACCCACTGATGCCTGTTATTTCAATACACTTTTGAGCTTGTCTGAGCAGCTAAAACACATTTTTACTCCAACAGAAAGTAAATACGTGTTTTTCCCAGACCTGAAACTATAATTTTAAAATGGGCTCTCACAAACCCATCTTCAGTCTGGTAGCCTAACCAGTTTTACTTTAGAGAACATGTTGTAATCAAGGCAGAGAATCAGTGCTTTTGAAATGTCCTCCTACCTTGTGCCTGTTGCTGCCTGCATGTACCATTGCTCTATCATCTAACCTGGCTTAAGTGCTGTTTGGTGCAGCCACACTTTCATTCAGTTTTTGATAACTCCCTTTGATAAGTGCATGCTTATTTCTGGAGTCACGTTAATCCCCTCCTTTCATCACTCCTCCAACCTCCTCCTGCTCTCTTTCTGACTTGGCATATCACTCTCTCACTGTGGTTGTTTGTAATGATGGTTTGGTAAGGGCCTTGTCCTTGACTGACTGTCTGTGGGTGGGAGCATCTGGAGTGTATATAGAAAGGGTGGAGATGGGTGGATGAGTGGACAAAAGGCAAAATACAACCTGACCGCTGCTCAAAACGCTTGCAGGCACTGTGGGAATTTTTTGTGAGAAGTGTGTGTGTGTGTGTGTGTGTGTGTGTGTGTGTGTGTGTGTGTGTGTGTGTGTGTGTTCCCAGTCCATTTCCTGAGTATTGACTGGTCTGATGGCTTGTGGGAAGAAACTGGTGCACAATCTGGCAGTGAGGGCCCGAATGCTTTGGCACCTCTTACCAGATGGCAAGAGGGTGAAGAGTTTGTGTGAGGG
Organism: Etroplus canarensis; assembly: GCA_015106775.1. NCBI lineage: Eukaryota > Metazoa > Chordata > Actinopteri > Cichliformes > Cichlidae > Etroplus > Etroplus canarensis. Next base: position 29,551 of record VUQH01050544.1, on the reverse strand, counting down.
GTGTGTGGTGTCAGCCACAATGCTGGTGGCTTTATGGGTGAAGTGTGTTTGATAAATGTCTTTGATAGAGGGAAGAAAGACTCTGATGATCTTTTCAGCAGTTCCCACTATCTGCTGCAAAGTCCTGTAATCAGATACAGTGCAGTTACCATACCAAACAGCAATACAGCTGCTCAGGATGCTCTCGATAGTCCCTCTGTAGATTATTGTGAGAATGGGTGGTGGAAGGTGGCTTTTCCTCTGCTTTTGCCGAAAGTAGAGCCATTGTATATGTTCTTACAGATCCAGACTGTCTGAGGTTTTCCAGTCATGAAATTCAGGATCCAGTTATAGAGGGAGGTGTTTAGACCCAGCAGGTTCAGTTTTTCAGGCAGATACTGAGGAATGATGGTGCTGAATGCTGAACTGAAGTCTATCAAGAGCCGTATGTGTCCTTTTTGTCCAGGTGGGTGAAGGTCAGATGAAGGTTGGTAGCAACAGTGTCATCTGTTGAGGAGTAGGGGCGAAATGTGAACTGCAGAGGGTCTAGTGAGGGTGACAATAAGGACTTCATGTGCCTCATGATGAGCCTCTTGAAGCACTTTATGGTGATGGGTGTGAATGCAACGCTACAGTAGTCATTGAGGTGGATCATGGATGACTTCTTTGGCACGGGAATGATGGGGGTGGCCTTGAAGCACGTTGGAACGACAGCAGTATTCAGAGAGATACTGAAAGGTGTATATAGGTTTTAGAACAACATATGCTCCCCTCTAGATTACTTTTTTCAGGGAAGGTCTTGCATGTTTCAGCAAGACAACGATGAACTGTATAGTGCAGCTATTACAACAGCATGGCTTTGTAGTAGTAGTAGTAGTAGCAGAGTCTGGGTGCTGGGCTGGTCTGTCTGCAGTCCACACCTTTCACCAACTGAAAACACCTGAAACACAAAATACTACAAGGAATAATCAGGACCTTTGGAGTCCTATATCAGACAAGAATGGGACAGCACTCCCTGCCAAACGTCCAGCAGCTGTTCCCAGATGTTTAGACTGTTGGCAGACTGATGAAGAGAAGAAGGGATTGTTGTTGAAAGAAGAGGGGATGCTACACTGTGGTGAACATGGCCCTGTTCCAACTTTTTTAAAATGTGTTTCTTCTATCAAATTAAAGATGAGCTAGTATTTTTCATGTAATAGTAATGTCTCACTTTAAACATTTGATATGTTTTCTGTGTTTTTATGTGAATAAAATGTTGGTTTGTGGGAATTGCAAATTGTTGCATTGTGTTTTTATTTATATTTTATTCAACATCCGAGTCTTTTAGGATTTGGGATTTTACGTACACAAGGCTGGTTTTATGTCTGTAATTTTCAGTGTAACATGTGCACATGTGCAATTGCTGTGTGTTTTCATTTAGCCCTGTCCTTCCTCTGGCCACGGGACAATGATTAGGGTCACTTGCTTATGCCAGCTGGGTCAACAATATTATGCTGGGTCTTTTTATTCAACAAGGTATAGATCTTCATCCATGTGCTTATTTGTGTCTGTGGGGGTTAGTGCAGATAAGCAGGAAGATGGGGCCAGGCCAAGAAAAGGAGGCACGTTCTGGAAGAGTAAATTTGACATAAAAATCCAATCAGTTGCTGCAGCCCATTCCTAGTCTGACACCCCGAGCTGCTCGTCAAAGTATAGAAAACATAAAACTCACATGAGTAATCACGCTGCTTCTTTCACTTTGGCTGTAAACACAAACCATCTTTTAATTGTTTTACTGTAGAAAGCAATCTTTAGAGATTTAGTAGAAGACATATGACAGCTAGTGTAAGCTCACAAAGAACAATGCCCAAATTCTAGGTACAAAACCATATCCATGCCTAACAGGACACTGAGGTACACAAATAATAACTATTTTTAATGATCCTTCCACTCATTTTTGTAGCTTTTGACTGAGGTGTAAAAATAGACTGGATTTTGTCATGATAGCAGATACTTTTTATGTCATTATCACACCCACAGGAACATCCTGGGTATGTTTAGCTGTAGCACCAGGGAATAAGAGTAAAAAGGGGGAAATGATACTGTGAAGTATCAAAATGAGATCATTCAAATATACCTTGGTCACAACTAAAATTACAGGCTTTTATCAATCGCTCAAACACACTATTAAATACAGACATACACATCTTTGGCATCCAGTGAGTGTAAAGGTGAACCTCTGGCTGTGTTCCTGGCTGCTGATTACATATCATTATCCAGATGAAAGGGGCGGTTCAAAGCAATCTGGCACACTGGAAACAATGAAGTATGCCTTTATATCTCCACCAAACATGCCCGGATGGCAAGAAGGAATTATTAAACTTTCTGTTCACAGCCAGCAAAGAAGTTCAAACTTTATGTTACTGTATTAATCCTGAGAGACAGAGAAGTTTTGATATTTCTAATTCCAATGCAGCAGTCTTTGAGGCTTTGGGGGCAAAAGATTAAGAATGAGAAACGAGCATAGACTGCAAAAGAAGAAAGAGAAAGAAAAGATGAAAATAACACAAAGAAGAAAGACACACAGGCAGGCACAGAGGAACTTGATGGACACAGAAAGACAAAACAGGAGCTGAGGCAGCTAGATGGGTGGATGTACTTGCACATCAAATGGGTATTCTGCCTAGACTACACTGTGAGGTTATAACCTGCCATCCCAATGATTTATTCAACTCATCTGTTACATAAATAAACCAAAGCTGAGCTTCCTTTGTGTTTGTGAGAGATGACAAATTCAGCTGAAGCAGTGAAGCGGGATAAATCTACAGCAGCACAGCATGGTGGGTAACAATATGAGTCATCAGCCCCATGGCCCCTTACTAACTTACCTGCTGGTGCACACATACAGGCTGTACAGGTTCAAGAAATTACACTGTCACACAGATGGTCTCACTAGAAAATAACATAGACCATTTCATTTTTGACACTGTACACTTTCAAGCACTGAGATATTTTGAATGACTACAAAACTGTGTGTGTCCTAAAGGTGTGGCAAAGGACGATGCTGTCTGTATGGTAACTTATTCCCAGTAAGGAGCAAAAAGAGAAGAAAAGAAGCAAGAAGAAAAGTAAAAAGAGAGATTGTCCAATGCATGCAGGAAACAAGAAAGAGTGAAATTACTAAAGAAATGGTGCACAACCAATTAACTAATAATGATAAAACAACAGCACTTTTATGAGAATTGATCCAAAGTGCTTAACAAAAACAAAAATTTCATATCAGAGGTGGGTGAAGTACACAGCAAAGGGAGGAAGGGAGGATGGGACATAGCAGTGAATGTTCAGAGGGAAGGAGAGAGTGGGAGGGAGTTCAGGAGAGAGGCAAAAAGGATACAGTGTACAGAGAGGGAGGAGGGAGATAGACAGAGAGACAGAGGGAAAGTTTATGGAGGAATGTGACAGAGTATGGGAGATGGGATGGACGGATTGTACCGATTGTTAAAGAGGTGTGAGGAGGGGACCCTAAGAGAACTTGAACAACAAAAGCAGACATCTCTTTTTTCCACACCAGCACTACTAGCAAGTATCCAGCTAAGGGTGGTTTGATAATAGTCATCCACACACTACTGGGAGACAGCGCAACAGCAGAAGAGACTATGATCGTGGGGGAAGGAAAAATGGAGGTAAGTCACCTCTACAGGTAATAATAATAATGACAGTCTGACTGAACCAAAGCTCTCCAAGTCATTTTCAAAAGTCTTTTGCAAACTGAATTTTAAAGTAAAATCATTTCTGTGTTTGAGGGCATACTAGCTCTAAATGAAATTTCTATTTTCAGCCCAGAAAGCTGCTAAGCATGCTCTTCTTATTCAGCACAGCCATTACTAGGAAAACTATTGTTTGAAAAAGTGTGAAATAATAGGGACCAGCATGAGATTCAAGTTTATATACACAACAGTTTGGAGAAATAAATACTACTGAACACTGAGCCGGTTGTTAAAGGTGCTTTAAAGATGATTTTCATGTGTCTTTCCCACCCAGTTAATACTTAACGTAACTGCCCCTGGTGTTCTTAAATATTGTTATGATTTTTTTATGTATAATTAACTGCAACACAAGAAGCAAATCTGTTTGAAAATAAACTCCGGTCCCCAGCTTCTGTCACACTTGTGTACAGTAATGTATGCGTTGAGACCTGCAGAGATCATAAATTTTTGTACATTGTCCAGGTGACAAGCTGGATGGGTAAGTACAGGGTACATGTATAGGCATGTTCAATTTTGTTTTGTACTCTAACTTATTGTGTGGAAAAACTCAAAGGGGAGAGACAGTATCAAAGAATGTGGGGGGATAACTGTGGCAAAGACAGTTCCCCTGTCATTTCATGACTAAGCTATTTGTTTTTCCTATGTGAAGTGCAGAAATAAATTTGTCTATGTAAATATCTGGACTTCACAGATGATTCAGTATAAGTTGCATTTTACTGTGTGAACAAATGCTTTGTTCATTATCCTTACTGTGTGACAATCACTTGGAGTTGTCACGACCTGATAAAGAGATGAATCTTAAAATAACTGTCCCAGATACCTATATGCAGCATCCACCCATGAAAAAACGCTCTGCCAGCAAATCAAACATCTTTGTATCATTTCATAAGGATGCTGTAGAGTAGTCAACTTTCAGTAATGAATCCCTCTCTATTTAGAAGTGAACATCAGATGGATATCTTCTTATGCCTATTTAAAATTATACCACCTCAAACTGCTGAAAGAAAATTGCAATGAACAATGTGGCTTTACAAGATCAGAGGGCTTTTTTTCTGGAGCTGAAAACAGGTATTGCCTGCAGCACATATTTTCAGCTGCTTTAGGGATGAGACAGACCCCTTAAAGTGAGCTCATTGTGTCTTCACTTACTCCCACATTACACCATACACACACTCACCCACACACACACACACAGCCAAGGAAGATTAAGAGGTTGGGAGGTGGTTATGTCCAAGAATGACAACCTTATCACTGAGTCTTCAGCGTTCAGGGTCAATAGGCCTCAGTACCAGGAAAGGCCTCATTCTTTTCTACCTATCTATACATGTCATCCAGATGTAATACTATATCAAAGACAGACCTTTGCAATCGCTCATGGAGCAATGAGCATGTGTGACTATGTGAGAAATCCAAATGTCTATGTAAAACTTATCATTTCCTCCATACACACAATTGCAACCACTGATCTGCCAGCAGTAAAATGTGTTATCCATTCTGATCTGATGTCTGTGCTGAAAACTCAGTTATTGTATAAATAGCATAAAACAAAGCTTTTATGACAATCCATCAAATGTAAATTTTATAATTAAATGGATGTCATATCATGTACGAATGGATGGGTGATGGGTAATGGAAAAACTATATATGTAAGGGTAATGGATAAGCAATAATTCAAAACGTCTTAAAAAAACTTTCATGTTACATTTTCAGCTGCTGTTTTTAGAGGAGAATAAAAGCCTGAGAAGTAAATATTTTATGACAGCTGAGCTGGCCGTTGATCATCTAACAGAATCCAACAGAAGATGCATGCAACTCTTTAAAACCATTTTTGGAGAGGTTCCAGGACACTACGCATGTTTGAATTATGACAAAAAAGGCCAGAAAAACATTGTAAGGTAATAATCAATCTAGTATAGGTGAATGCAGCTCAATAAAGAAATATAAAAGGACATTTCAAATATTTAATTTTAGGCCTCCTTAAATCCATTTCCATCCTTGTCGCAGCACTAAAGGCTCCCATTTAGACTCCATTAAAAATACATTTTCCTCTATACTCCAACTGCCAAGGTTATGCAAATGCATCCACTACAAGAGCAGTATTTGGCCAGCCATACCAGCCAAATGAATAGTGCAGACAACCTCCTTATCTATTAAAACTCACAGAAGTTGATTGTTTGGTTGACCTAATGTCTCATTTGAATGCACATAATGGTATATGAATGCAGTCAAAATGCAGTAAAATCTGGGCTGTAGTAGTAGTGTAGTAGTGCTAACTTGGCTATCAACAGAAGACACTGAGATCACATTAATGAGTAAAAAATGTTTACACTTATTATTCATAATTAAACCACCCTCTGTATCCAGACTCTTAAACTTTGAACAGGGAATAGATGGACTGTATGCTGGGCAACACAATAGCTATCAATTTATAATGGCAGGTTAGCGCCACAAAAAAGCTGTCTTTTATGCACACCCAGTCCTTCCAAGTCAGTCTCTTCTCTTTCTGCTTGTGCCTCTCTCTGTGCCTCATATTCCGTCTCCTTACTTCAGGGCAGTAATGAGTGTCTGGTATTCTGCACTTCAACACTGAAGCCCTATTCATGCTCAATCTCCTTTACAATGCACTAAAAGGATTACCCAATTAGCTGCTATTGGGTGTCATTGTGTGTGTGTGTGTGTGTGTGTGTGTGTGTGTGTGTGTGTGTGTGTGTGTGTGTGTGTGTGTGTGTGTGTCTCTCTCTCTCTGTCTCTCTGTCTCTGTCTCTGTCTCTGTCTCTTAGGGAGTCAGGGAGTGTTGCTTTTTGTTTGTTGTCTGTGTGACTGGCAGTCGGGCAGCATGAGAGTTGACAGTTAATCAGTGCGTCACTTCCTAATGGGCTAAAATGTGCACACAAATGCACACACACACACACACAAACACAGCAAGGAGCATAATTGCCTGTGATTGCATTTGGATATCCATCCACACTCATGCTGATTAGCGACGTGACGTTAACAGAGAAAGAACTGCAGAGCAAACAAGCGAGGTAGAGACAGAAAGAGTGAGCGAAGAAGACTTATTAGCTCACACAGTTGTCTGCATACTGCTATTAATGGGAAATGTTAAGCAATTAAAGTGAATCTGAATCTACTAACCAACCATTCTATTTGCTCATGGTAAATTAACACAGTTGTGATCAGCTTTATGGCTTCAAGCTATGTCAACACACTGTAGATAGATAGATAGATAGATAGATAGATAGATAGATAGATAGATAGATAGATAGATAGATAGATAGACAGATAGATAGATAGGCACCCTTCACTCAGAACACAGTAGTTAGACCACACCAATTTTCAAACTTGACCTACAGTTAGATCTCAGTGGCAAAGTTTTATGATTGCACTCCACACTGAGGAGATGACTTCAAACCTATCATAGTGTCCATACTTCAGATGCAATAGCCCTGGGTTAGGCAAACATTACTATCAAAAGCATCATTTTCAAACATTTCTGGTCCCAAAAAATCAGTATGGAGCCTCAAAACATGTTTGAGCCTTACAATCACAACTTTTTTAAGCTATTGCATGTGTTTGTTTTGTTCATTATAATATTTTACCTGCTGTAACAGAAGAATGAAGCAACACAGCCTATTATATATAAATTACCCTCAATATTACTAATAGGTGTAAAAAATTAAGTTTCAATTTGCTTTTGACTAAAGTCCAGCCACAGATCAAGCATACTGGAAATTTGTCCATGCACTGTTAAATTCTCCATTTTCATTCACAAGCTTTCTTTTCTTGGATTCCGAATCCAAAGTTAGGGAGAATAAAACAATTTCATGTGTATATGTCAGTGCTAGCCACTGCCAATGAGGTTCAGCAAAATTAAGAGGCTAATTTTCATATTCATTTAGATTTTTGTGAAAGCTACAGGAAGCCACTGAAGATGGACAAAAGAGCAGCATGTGGCACCGGAGCCATGGGTTTGAAACTGCTGCACTAGCAAGTCAGAAACATACGAGAGCTAGTGAGTCAACAGCCCCCAGTCTTATTGCTTTCTGTATAAGGTTTAGTCACCATGATCGTTTTGTTTAAGATTGTGCATTGTGAAATTATAAAAAAAGTTGATGAGTTTGTCATCCTATAATTAGGTTTTTTCTGTGGCAAATAGGGCAGTGTATATATATATATATATATATATATATATACACATATGCCGTGTGTCAAATTGTGGTCTTGAAGACTTCTATGTAGCTACAACTACAACAAAAGCAATTTTGACTTGTTGTCTGTTTGTTGAACCTTCTACAGAGAAACTACTACAGGAACTATTGATTGACTAGCTATAGTCTTTTTCTGTCTGGCTAGTGTGCTAGCGGTTAACTTCCCAACCAGTATTTGTCCACAACTGCTGCATTTACTGCAAAGTTTCAATCTGCCCTGGTAAGCAACTTCAACACAAGACCTTGTTCACCGACAGCTTAGCAACAAGGGTTTTCTCTTGCTAAGCATAAACACTGTTTGCAATTTGCAATTGGCAGAATTGTGATTTCTTTTTAAGGCTGCATTTTGCTATTTCAATCATCGCCACTATCAACAATAGAAACTGCAAGCAATCAAGTTCCCATATCCACTCAAATTAAAATGGCACACAGATCCTTCAGGGGATTTACTTGAATGTGAGAGGCATACATTGGAATGTATCATCATGATTGATTTACAGCAAATTATTATTAATAAGCAGATCCTGCACATGGCATCTTTGTCAATAGATAAACAGTTTTCACCGCAGTCCCTCTCAGCTGATCACATGAAAAGACTGAAGATGTTGCGCTCTTTTTGCATGCAGATGGGAAGAGAGCAGGAGACTGAATGGTTGAGAGGGAGGGAGGGTAGAGAGGAAATAGGAGAAAATGGAAGCGGGAGACCGAAAGATAAGAGTGGGGTGGAGAGTAGGAAGGGAAACGGCAAAGACGAGGAGATGAAGGAGAGAGAGCAGAGTGGGGATAGGAGAGCAGAGAGGGAATGATAGGCCTAATGTGTCTGCATGAGTGACAGCCATGTATGGGTATTGACAGTGTGATTAGGGAGCAGAGAAGATGGGGCTTAAATGGCTTGTTAACTGGGGCCCTAAATACTGGCAGCACAGTGGAAACGAAGAGGGAAATGGAAATGGAGAAAGAGAGGGAGGCAGTGCCACAGCAGAAGTTAACACTTGCAAGAGCTGGCTCAAAGTTCAGTTCACATGGATTAAAAGAAACTAGTTCACAGTTTACAATTTTCAGTTTTGAGCTCTAAGTCCCAAAAAAGAATAAGTTCACTTTCACTTATGTTTGTTTCTCTAAAGAGCTGGTCTCCCCCATTCACAAACTAAATGAATTACTTTATACTACTACGGAATCACTTACAGATTTTTTCCTCAAAAACTCAAGAAACAACCAGTTCAAGCATACACCAGTGTGTCAAAATAATAAAATAGGTGACAGATTAAGTCAATAATAGTAATTATCTTATTACTATTCTACCAGGAAACCTTGGATTCTGGCATTCAGATGGATGTTTCTTTGATATACTGTATACCACCCACCTAAAGCCACTGGCACACCTTGATGATTTAACCAGCCGACTTGGAAAAAATGAAGCTAATAAGCTGGTATATGTCAAATAAGTTATTGGTAAGTTTTGTATAAGTTAAGAGCACACTGAAGCATGCTGGCATACATCATAATACAGCGAGGTCAGTGAAAAATTTTGAGCATCACAAAATTTCGGATGTATACCAGCGTATGGTTCATACCTCCTGCATATGCAGGCCATAAGTTGTAGGTAAGTTATGCGATCGCTGACACACATTTACATTTTGTTGTGTAATTCAATTTGAGTCCATTAATAAATTATGAAATTATGACAGTTCTTCGAGTTTTTCTTCAGCATGATGGCGATGTTGATACAGCTAACAGGCTACAACATGCTAAGCATTCTTTGGTATAAGCTACATACAAGTTATCAAAATATTCTATATAAGTTACTAATACACTATGTATAAGTCCATAATTTTAAAAAAATAACATCATAGTTCTGCGTATGCCAGCGCTTTAGAGAAATTTTGATGTGTCGGCATACGCTGGTTAAATCGTCAAGGTGTGACAGGGGCCTAAACATTGTGGCAAATCAAGCAGGCTTCTCCACTACACCAACAGTTCCTAATGGCAGCAACGTCTCCCAGCCGGACCCAGCCACATCACAAAAACTGTTTATTAACGGCTTGAAAATTAGCTAAATATGTTTCCAAATCCCGACCCTATCTAGCATTTGTAGGATGTGGCAGAAAAGTGTAGTCTGCAGAGACCCAACCCCAGAACTATGGATATCCAAGGTTTCTCTGCCTGTCTTCAAGTGTCAGACACAAGAGGACATCCTCAGAGGTCCTGTGTCCATACCCCAATGGGTCAGTCCTATTTTAATGGCACAACATGGACAAAAATGGACTGTGGGGAGTAGAGACTACACTGTCCAGCTCTCCCCAAAATATATCAGCAATCACCAGCAATCAAGTTTAAACTCTTAGATGTTAAATTTACTACCAACAGTAGGCAGTAAGCTTACTACACAACAATAATGATCACAAGCCAAGATTACAGAAAATGCCAACTGGCCAAAAATGATAGGAACAAATGTAGAAAAATTCCAATCTTGCTGGACGAAAACAAGCAAGATCACTAGCATGTTCCTGCCATTGTTCGCTGATAGTAGAAATATTAAGAAAATTTTACTTTGGCCAAGACACGGCATCCTTAATTTATACTAATTCTCTATAATTGTTGGCCAACTGTGAACAAAAACATGTAAGACTGGCATGAACTGAATCAGTACCAATTTTCTTCATATATGTTTTTTATTGTTCACAGGAAAAATTTTTGGCAGTTAGAGGGTATAGTTTTTTCTGCATCTCAAACTTGTTTCTGGCAATGTGGAGTTTTTCTCAGCACTCCCGACCAGTTTCTGGCAGTGCTGTGGCTGTGCTCCATGCTAATCGAAAGTGGCTGCTTGCCCAATTTGGCACCCTGTCACATATAGACAGAGCAGTGGACACTTTCTCAACTCCAAATTCTTGCTGCAGGACATTTTCTGGCATACAAAATTAACTGTCCAAGCCAGACATACACGCACATGGGCACATAAACGCAAACAGCACACAGACCCACACCCACATACACACAGAGTTGCATGGGCACATATAATGTGTGAGCAGAAAGGACAAATGAGACACAGACTTAGTGGGGGTGGGTAGTTTAGGTGTGAACATGTAAATGACAGGCGTATGGGCAAGAATAACCAGCCAGCATGTCCCTCTGTTTTCTTCTCTCATTTCTATGAATAAAAGATGGACAAGATGACTTTATGCCCATACAGATTGATTGAGTGAAATTACATATGAGAGATGATGTTCCTAATTTAGACCTTTTAGTTCCTTCAGTAAGTCTGAGTCACAGAGTGATAAACTTTAACCATCCCCCTCCATTACAGCCTCTCATCTATTTCCTGCATACACTCTCACTGATGGCTTCATTTTATTCTTCATGCTATGCCTGTTTATTCATTTAGTTGCTTTATAGATGTGACCCTTTCAGTGTTACTCTTACTGTAATATATTTGCTGTGTTTCAGTTCACCATTGATCTGTATTTTCTGCTATAAATGTCAATGCTATTTTTATCTCAAATGAAACACTCTCCAGTGACCACTGTTGCAAATAAATGAGATGTTTAAACTAAACCTAGTGTCACGAAAAGGCTTTCCAGGCTGCAGTTCACCTTTTTTAATTTTAAGTAAGCTTCAGCCATTATCATTAGATAAATGGACACGCTGTAGTCGGTCAGATCTAAATAATGGGAGAATTATACTGTAGGGCAACCTGTGTAGTTTCATTTCTTTACATAAGGAAATGCATAAAGATCTGCAAGATTTCTGTCACTATGATTATGAACACTGTGCCACTGTGGCAATTTATTACAAGGGCAGCAATCAGTGATTGGGTTTGCAACACTTCCAGTTGGGCTTTTTGATGTTCATCAACTCAACTCAAAGGCATGGCTTTTTAATGGAAGCATTACTTAACTTCAGCATTTTATTATTGTGTGACTCAGACTGCAACTTACATTTGTTTTGGTTATTCATGAATTTTCTTTTAATAAATAAAGTGCAGACAGACATACAAGCTCCATCACGTACTGTTTTAGGTTTAAATGCCAGTTAGGTACTGGAATAACACATCACTCCTGGAGAAATGCACAGAGATACACAGAAACTTGTACCTTCCCACTAACCAGACAAATATGCATATTTAAGCGCAAATGATAGTTTCTTGAAACCCTCTAAGAAAACACTTTCTTATTATTCCTTCCGAAGTATATCTCATACAGTTTGGGCAAAAGTATTGGACCACCTACAAACTGCAGCTGCAGGAGCTTTTATGACATACATAGGCATTAATATTGAGTTGGTCCCCACTTTTTGAGGTTACACACTGATGTTGGACAGGATGGTCTGGCACGCAGTCTCCGTTCTAGTTCATTGCAATTGTGTTTAATGGGGTTGAGGTCAGGGCTCTCTATTGGCCAAGTTCTTCCACACCAAACCCATCCAACCATGCATTTATTATCTTGCAATTCTGATTCTTTGCTCAATGGGGCACACTCATGCTGAAAAAAGGGCATTCCTCAAACTGTTCCCACAAAGTTGGAAGCATATGATTATCCAAAATGTCATGGTAAGCTGAAGCACTGAGATTTCCCTTCACTGGAACAAAGAGGCCCAAGCCAACTCGAGACCTCGAGACAAACAATCCTCGTGCATTATCCCTCCTCCACCAAACTTCACAGTTGACACAGTGCAGTGAGGCATGTAGTGTTTTCCTGACATTCACCAAACCTCTTTGTGTCTCTTAGATTGCAGGACTTGTGATTCATCACTCCACAGGACACATTTCCACTGCTCCATAGTGGAAATGTGTTTTACACCATTCGATCCAACACTTTGCATTGTGCTTGGTGATGCCGTAAAGCTCCCAGGCACAGTTTTTGTGCTGATGTTAACGCCAGAGGAGGTTTGGAGCTCTGCAGTTATTGAATCAGGTGAGCGACTCAGTTCTCGGCAATGCCACTTTGTAGCTTTACATGATCTGTCACTGACTGTCTGTCTGTGGATGAGTTGCGCTGTTTCCTAAATGTTTCCACTTTCCAATAATACCACTTACAGCTAATTATGAAATATTTGGGAGGGAAGAAATTTACACCGAGTGACTTGTTGAAAAAGTGGCATCCAATTGCAGTACCACACTCAAATTCAGTGAGTAGTTTAGAATGACCTTTCATAAATGTTTAAAAAAACAAACTGCATGGCTAGATGCTTGATTCTATAAACCTTTGGCAACGGGACTGAATGAGGCACCTGAATTCAATGATTAAGAGGTGTGGCCTCATACTTATATTAATATACTATATATATTAAGGCAAGACAAGCAAAATGAAAGGGTCATGTTTAAGGCAAAATAAAAAATTGCATTGCAGAGTAAACTAGGCAAACTCAAACCACTGCTTTAATAGATCTTTTTTATATATCTCACAACTGGCCCTGTTGCATACATCATTTGTGAGAGAGGTTGACTAAATCAGAGAAAGGCATGCAAAATATAAAAATAGTATGCAGTTGGATATTGCAGTTGTACACTGGTTGATTTCTAATTACTTAAAATGAGTTAAAAATGCCTAAACAAAAATTTCATTCAGTGACCCTAAAGTTAATATGGTTTCAGTTGTAGAGATGTTGTTTTTGTGCCCAAATGGGATATGAATCCATGATGTGAGTTATTTGAACAAATCTTAATCCCTATAGCAAGTTTGATGTTTGTTTTGAAGAAGAATAACCCTTAACCTAACCATAAGATTTGTGTCCCAACATGGAAATATAAGTTCACAGAATGTGACTGGAAAAAGACATTTTTCCCAACACACACACACAAAAAGGTATGTGCGCGCACGCACGCGCGCGCGCACACACACACACACACACAAACACACACACAAACTCCTGCCAGAAATCACATCTTTCGTGCAGACTAGTCTGTTGTGTCCTGGCTCTTCTGAACCATTTTTGCATTTTGCTTCATTGAAAGCTAATGAAGTGGTTTAAACATGATCTTTCATGCTTAGATGCCTCCTCTTAGATGCACAGGCCAGATAAAATATGAAGCTCATTGCAGATGACAAATACCATTTACCATATTCATGTCTTATTAAAGGACATGCGTCTCTTTTTTGTCTGCGACTTCAATCAGTTCAGTGTTGAAAGAGTATTAGGCATGTGAACAGAGAAGGATTGTCACGTGAAGACTTTCTGCATGTTGTGATCCCAACATGTTTTTACATGGATTACACTAAATGACTGTACTTTGATGTATATTACATTTGGCAGGGGAATGTTTAAACTGTTGTGTTCTCAATTACACTGAGCCACCATAGTGGATAAACAATGAACTTCACAGCATAGTGTCAAACTGAAAGATATCAACCAAAGATCTATTGCTTATGGCACAAAGCCTCCCTTTAATACGATGAGTATGATTCTTGACCAAATAGTCAGCTTAACAGATGGCAAAAGCTACTGTTGTGTTGAATACTTTAGGACAGATCTTTATCATTTGGAGAGTTTTATTGCATTTCATCTGAAATTAGGCATCTGGTCCAATTGGAGTTCTGAGTTAAGAGCTGCATTATGACCAACTGTGGAAAAGCACTGCATGAATGAAACTATGATCCAGTCATGAGGGGGTTACAGCATGTTTCTAGTGTTTAGAAAATACAGTTTTTACTCCTCTAATGACCATATTGGAGATACTGTAGTGTTTTAAAAGTTGTGATCAATAAAATTTACCTTCGGCTATTCCCTATTTCCCCCAAGGGGTCACCACAGCAGATTAATCTACATAGGTAATTTGACAGATGTTTTACGCTGGATGCCTTATACTTTAACTTAAATTTAGATATACATTAGATAATGAAATGCATTAAATAAACAAGGACCATTTAAAAAAAATACTAAAGTTTAATATCTCTCAAAGTAGCCCCAAGTAAAATATGAGTCTTTGAGTCTTAATTTTCCATTTTTTTGCATTCACTTTACTAGTTAGTTTTTCCATGAAAAATTACCATCAAAAAGCCCGAAATGCCTTTCTCTTACCCCCTCTTAGCTGCCAGATCTAAATTCTGCTCAGCAAATAGTAAATATTCATCTATTTAATGTTGTTCTTGATTTTTTATAGTTGCCATTGTTTTAAAAAAAATAATTTAAATTTGAAGTAAAAAATTGTTTGGTGCACAGCAAGTTACCATTTTGAGCTGTTTAGAGTTAATTGTTTCCTGCCTCTCTTTTATAATAATATAAAGTTGCAAACAAAGAAGCAGAAACTGTTCAGTTTTCATTAGTATAACTTGAAAGAGCTCTCACATAGTGGAAAGTGAAAGATCATTAAACTGTGAAGTTGATATTAATGAGGACCGATGGCCCTGGACTACTTTGATACACAAATCCTTTATGCTTGCACAGACACGCTGCAATCTGAAATTGTACTAGAGTAGTGGACTTCACTGTACTGCTTACTATTATTAATATTACTGTTATTTTTAGTTCGCAAAAATCTTAGGGGTTTACACTTCAGATATATCTAATGTGAAATACTGAAATCAGTAAATCCATGAGAACACCCCAAGAGGCTGAAGCTCCAAAATTACAAAGGTCATGCACTTAGTGTCCTCAAATTGTAGCTACAATACTGAAGGTAAAAAGCACATTATACTCAGTAATGTATCAAATAACTTTGCCAGAAACTATTAAAATGCACCACTTGCAATGTAGGACTATGATGGATAAGATCAGTTATGATATGACATTTTTTAACGCAGAAGTTTGGGAGCCCTTTTCCATAGAGCAAAGAAAGAGCAAGTGAAAGAGTCAGAGAGATTTAACAAGAGATGAAGAAATGTGTGTGTGTGTGTGTGTGTGTGTGAGAGAGAGAGAGAGAGAGAGAGAGAGAGAGAGAGAGACAAAGACAGACAGAGACAGAGAGACTCAGGCAAAGTGCTGAAAGAAAGATACTAGAGTAAGGAAATGAAAAAGACAAACACTCTGAGGAAAAAAGAAAAAGTTATATAAAAGTGCTTTAAAGAGCTTATCGCTCATATGATAATCATCGTTCAATTTGATTGGTTGTAGATAGAAGGTCAAAAAGGCAGCTCCTCATAATTGTGCCTCCCAGCTCGGCTTGGCTGAGGAGTTTCAGGTACTGGGTATCATGTGCATCTATGTGTGTTTGTGTCATGCTGTACTTCTGTCTTTGTGAGGACCAATTTGAATTTTAGACCTTGAGAATAAGAACATTGCTAAAAACTAAGAACATTTTGGCTTTTTTCAAGTTACATGATTATGTTTTAATTTTAAGGTTAAGGTGAGAACTGGGTTGAGGTGAAGGTTAGGTTAAGGTTTGGGTTAGACAAGGTCATCATAAATACTGAGACGCAAATACACTTACTGGCCATATCATTAGGTACTACTGAGTTAGATCCCCTTTTGCCTTTGGAACTGCCTTAATTATTTGTGGTGTAGATTCAACAGGCTACTGGAAACATTCCTCAGAGATTTTGGTCCATATTGACATGATAGCATCACACAGTTGCTGCAAATTAGTCAGCTGCACATCCATCATGCCAGTCTTTCCACCATGTCCCAAAAGTGCTCTGTTTGATTGAGATCAGTTGACTGTGGAGGCCATTTGAATGCAGTGAACTCATTGTCAGTTCATGAAACCAGTTTGAGATTATTTGAACTTTTCAACACGGCACATTATCCGGCTGGAAGGAGCCATCAGAAGATGTGGACACTGTGGTCATAAAGGGATTTACATGGTCTTTAAGAATACTCAGACAGGCTGAGGCCCAGTTGGTACTAAAGGCCCAAATTGCACCAAGAAAATATCCTCAACACTATTACACCACAACAATCAGACTGAACTTTGATACAAGGATGAATCCATGTTTTCATGTTTTTTACACAGAATTCTGACCCTACCATGCAAAGTGTTTCCAGTCTTTTATTGTCCACTTTTTGTGAGCTTGTGCAAACTGTCGCGTCAGTTTTCTGTTCTTGACCGACAGGAGTGGCAGCCAGCTTGATCTCCTGCTGCTGTAGCCCATCTGCTTCGAGGTGCCTTCAGAGATGTGCTCCTGTATACTTTGGTTGCAACAAGTGGTTATGTGAGTTACTGTTGCCCTCCTATCAACTCAGAGTACTACCTTGAGAACTGCCAATCACAGGATATTTTTCTCTTTTTCAGATCATTCTCTGTTAGCCCTACAAATGGTTTTATGGGAAAATCTCAGTAGATCAGCAGTTTCTGAAATATTCAGACCAGCATATCAGCTATGCCATGTTCTCTTAAAACACCTTCTTTCCTATTCTGATGCTTCATTTAAACTTTAGGGGGTCATCCTGACCATGTATCAGTACATTAAGTTGCTGCCATGTGACTGGCTGATTAAAGAGTTGTGATAACAAGCAGCTGAACAGGCATACCTATTGAAATAGCCAGTGAGTGTATTTGTGCATGAGAGAGAAAGAAGGATAGGGAGAGATTAAATTATTATATCCGTAGTAAGCCGTAGCTGACCTTATCATGGATCAAATAAACTGTTTAAGTGTTTGAGGAAAAATGTCCTCTCCTGTTATTTTATCATTTCCAGAACAAAACTACATTTTTATGTGATCTTTGAGGACTATCTGTAAAATCTCATCATCTTTTTGGATTAAAATGATATAAGTACATATTTTATAAGCTTCTCACTATTACTAATGTACGATGAATAAATGATATATGCTGTCTGCTGCGGGGATGGCACAGTCAATAAAAGAAAACTAAATAAAACGTTGTGACACTTATAAGAAATACAAAATGTATCAGTAGGATTACATTCATTTGACATTAAACCTTAAACATTCAGTCCAAAAGGTCTCCTAAAATACATGAGACTTTTTTTCCTGTATTGAATTTTGTCTTTCCGTGGGTAACTTTCCAAAACTAGGAGTCCATTAAAGGTCACATTAGTATGCAGAGTAAAAAGGGCCAGGTGTTCCTAAAAACAATAAGGTCAGTTTCTCCAGCTTGATTCTCCAGCTTGGGGGATTTTTTTTTTTTAATTTTCCAATAATCACAGTATGGTCTGCGAAGCACTGCTGTCTCTAAAAATAGTTTCTAATATGAATTAAAAAACTAAAAAGAAATTAGACAGTCTTAAAAGAACACATAGTTCCTTTACCTTATTCTCAAAATTGAAAGATGAACTACAGCTAATGGGTTTTTCAGCAGTGGATGTGATGTCTGAAAGAACAGCTTTCTGCTAAAAAATAACAGTTGTTTAACTCTTGGCAGAATTAGACTTCCCAGGCATCAGTTTTGATCTTCAGTTTAGCAAACGTATTTGGGGTTTCTGTTGCACACTAGTGAGAGATGAAAACGTCTGAAGTTGTGAAGTACATTCTGTAATACAACAGCAACTTTGATAAAAAGAAACAACAGAAAAAGGGAGATCTAAGATATTATTTTGTATAATTGGAAATAAAAGAAGCTGACAGAATGTAGGAACGTGACACCAGTTCTATCTGTGTGCATTATTTTTATGTGGAAAAGTTTTAGACTGGGTTACTCCAACAATTTATTTAGGGAACTTGAAAAGAAAATGACACTGTGTGTGTGTGTGTGTGTGTGTGTGTGTGTGTGTGTGTGTGTGTGTGTGTGTGTGTGTGTGTGTGTGTGTGTTTACGGCC
>VUQH01050541.1:0-20146 GCA_015106775.1 Etroplus canarensis | reverse complement strand
GAGAATGGTGGGATGAAAACACAGCTGTGTCACAGCAACTCAATAAGCATCAAATAAAATGCAGTAACTTAGCTCCAACAACCAAAGGAAAAGAAAAAGAAGGGAAAAAATGCACAGCTCTCTAGCTAACTCTGCCCGGATGTCAGCCTTACTTGTTGATAACTTGCAAGCGATCAGTCGTGTGAATCCATAATCGTTTTCCTAAATTATGTGGAGTGAAATCCACCAATGAACACAGTCTACTGTCCTGGCGCATCAGCAAGGTCCAGTGTTGCCTGCTTGTCCAGCTCCATCTGTGATGGAACAAGCGGATTGTTGATGGTGTTAAATAAAAGGGAATGCCTCACCTTTAATTAGTACTTTGGATTAGCCGTGAGGGTTGTGGCTGTAATGCAACAGCTGTTACCTGGCGTAGCGATGTACTGGGTACTGGCTAGGTTATCCTGCCTTAACTGTGGCCAGTGGTGAGGAAAGATAAAAGCATGGTCGGTCCCTTTGTTCTTGCTTCAGTTCGTGGGGTATCTCTTTTCGCCATCCTGCGGTCCAGCAGAGAGAGCGATGTGGCGGTCAATCACGGCTTTTATTGAGCTGATGATGTCATGCCCCTGGTTACAGTGACCCATCCTTATTGTATGGGGGGGCAAGAGATGTGAAAATGGAGTGTTGTAGTAAACAGAGTTCATGTGAGGCCCTACAGGTGTGTGATGACACAGCGCCAAGGAGGAAAGACATCAGCAATGATTTTAGCAAAGCAATTGTCTGTCAGTCTGGGGAAGCTGTAAAGCCGTCTCCAAATAATTTTCCGTCCAATATTCAACAGTGAGAAAAATTCTTCACAAGTCAGCTAGATTCAAGACAGCTGCAGATCTTCCCAGGAGCGGATGTCCCAGCAACTGTACCCCAAGGTCAGACTGTGGACTGCTTAGAAAAAAAATGTAAAAACCACAAGAGTTACATCTTAGACTCTACAGGTTGCACACCATCACAGACAAGTTTGCCACCGAGAAGAAAACAGTTTTGTAATACCTGTTGCTCTTTTTTAATCCAACAGAGTTTGGATTTGTTGGTAGAAACCATCTGTCTCCTCCTCCTCTGTGTCACTGGTTGGGGCGTCACAATCTTAATGTGCATTCTCAATGCCAACATTGGCTCGGACAACGCAGGTTGTCGTGGGGAAACATGGACCAGGATAGGCGAATGAAAATGGTGAACACTTTGCAGGCTTGTGCTGCCTAAAGTAGCTGGCGATAGTGTCACGTTTCAGTGCGTGGGGTGAGCAGAGTTTGAGGACCCAAATGCAAAACTGCAGGGGGCACGGTGGGGTAAACATAAAGCGAGCTTTATTAAAGCTGAAAAGTCCATCAACAAAACCAAAGTCCATGAACCGCATAGGCAGGACAGGTGGACACGTGGAGCAGACAATGAATAGAAGAGAGACAGAGGTATAAATAGACTCAGACTGATGACTAAGGAGAAACAGGAGGGAGAGGAGCATGGCATCATTTTCTGAAAGAGCACAAAATGTCTTGTTTTGATGTCCATATTGTGTGGGTAGAGAAAAAGGTTGTGGGAGTGAAAAGAGCTTAAGCAGAAAAAATTTGAAAAACTGAAACAGCAGAAAAATCATAGAGTGGTTGACATCATTCGATGATATCACACACTCAGGGTCATCTAATACACACCCATTCTAAAGGTAGAAATGGGCTGCAAATGACATAAAAACTCAAGTGTGACTGTTAGGGTTAAACTGTAAAAAGATATCGAAAAACAGGATACAACTTTAATAGTTCAAGGTCTTCAAATTTCAATGGTGTCTCTAGCTGAAAGTATGCTGAAGTAGTTAGGTTTGGAGAGGATTTGAAGATTTCTCTTTTCACTTCAATTATAAAAATAAACCTAACATTTTTAATAAGTATAAAAGTGAACAAAGAGGTGTCCCACGTAGCCCCTCTCACCATGGAGGGTTGTGTCAGGAAGGGCATCTGGCGTAAAACCTCTGCCAAATTACCAACGCAGATAAACCGGCTGTGGTGACCCCTTGGTGGAGGATACAAGGCAGTAGCTGAAAGTTACATTTAACAAAAAGAGCTGAATAGAAGCAGAGTCCTGAAAAAGCTGAACATTTTGATACGAGAAAGGTTTCTGTAGCACAAAGTACACTGAATTATTGAGTGCCAAATAAAGGCATATGGTGAAGCAGCATTCACATTAAGTATAGGCGTGGTGCGAAAAAGCTTTACTGTCCCACACAGAGCCCTGACCTGAACCCCGTCAAACACCTTTGGGATGTAAAAGAACAGACATTCTGAGCCAGGCCCTCTCATCTAACATCAATATTTGACCTCACAAAGGTCTTTTGTTCCCACAGACACACTACAAACTTACAGAAAGCCTTCCCAGAAGAGTAGAAGCCGCAACGCGTGGACCACCGCCATATTAAAGCCTATGGATTCAGAACGGGATGTCACAAAAGCGCCTGCAGGTGTAATGTATAGTACCTTTGTCCATATAGTGTATTTTGAACAACAGTGCTCATCTTTGTGAAAGGAGTTCAGAGAAAACTTGTTCCTGAATTGTGAGCTGGACCTTGTTGCTTAACATTGGTGCTGGACCTCACTGATGCTCTTGTAGCTGAATGGTAGCAAATCCATGCGGTCAGGTTGTAAAGTGTATTGGAAAGCCTGTCAGAAAGATTCAATAAACTAATACAGGTTACTACATACATAAATAATTTCGACCTGTCTGTCTCGTATTTTTACTCTGAAGAAAAAATAATCAAGGTACAGTATAGTGTGTAGAAATGGACATTAAAATATATTGTTTGAATCAATCCAAATGATTGCAAAAGTCTGAGGAAAACGTCGGTTTCTTTGAAGCTGTCTGTGTTTAAGACATTAATGGCAAGTTAGGGGAGTTTTTTGGCATGCAAATCCTTCTCCTTAAAGAACAAAACCTTTACAGTGAGACTGTCTTCACCTGTCTGTCAGCTCTGGTTTTATTGATGTGAAGGCTGGATATTAGCAGTGTTGCAAATGCATGGTCTGCGTGCTGTATGCTTTTGAGCTGCCTGTCTATGTCGTTTATTTATTCTTGTTTGTATTCTGTCCCCAGGCTTGTCCCTCTTGTGATTTCTCAACATTACTCTTTTTTTTCCTTCATTTCATCGCTCAATTTTTGTTTCATCTGTTTTCGCCTTTTGCTTTCCAGCCTCAGCTGTTTTGTCACTCACCATCTTCCTGCCTCAATTGGTTCATATTTCTGCTATAGCATGTCTCCTGTCCTGCATGAGCTGAATTTAATAGAAAAACATCAGGCATGGTGAGCATGACTGCTATCACTTTTCTCTATGTCTTCTGCGTGCAGAAGGGGACAACAGCCACATTTGTTTTTTGCTGCTTACAGGTTTGACAACTATTAATGTCTTGCTCTTACGAGTTTGAGATTGAAGTGAAAACATCACTAAAGTTGCTGTTGATATACCCTCCGCAGAGCTGACGAACTCTGGAGAAGATAAACTCTTAGCAGATTAGACTAAATGAATACATTTCCTTTCTGTCGAGGAGTCAGAAGAGATTTGGTTGTGTGTATGGTACCTACAGAGCTAAAAACAAATGTGACTGACAAGGTCTATGGCAGTTTTCACAAGCAGTATTTAAACCAAGACACTGTTGAGTCATGGAGGGGGCAATTGGTAACTCGGTAATTTGCCATCTTACTGTGGTGAAGGGGTTTGTGTGCTCCAGTGATACCAGGAGCTATGTTGTTGGGGGCAGTTGGCCCCTGGTAGGGTTTCCCAAGGCAAACTGGTCCTGGTTGAGGGGTCAGAGAGAGAGCAATTCAGAAAACCCTTACGATAACATCGTTAAACAAAAAATCAAAGAGCCAGCTTACACTGCCTGGGACCAGCCTACTGGGGCCCCACCCTGGAGCCAGGCCTGAGGGGGAGGTTTGAGCGAGAGCACCTGGTGGCCAGGCTCCAGCCTGTGGGGCCCAGCCGGGCACAGCCCAAAGGATCAACATCTGTACGCCTTCCTGTGGGACCACTACCTGCATCACTATGGCTTAGGGTCTCTGAGGTAGTTAAAAGGCTGTCCAGTGGTCCTGGCATATAAAAGATCTGAAGTTAAGCCCAAGTCTTGAACTTGCATTTGGTAGCTGTTCAGAGGAACTCTTGAGGTCCAAAGAAATGTTGGTGCAAGTGAAGGAGACCACTATTAGGCTGAAAAACTAAAATAAACTCATCAGAAAGACAGCAGAAATTTTAGTAGAGACTAAAACAACAATCTGAAAAATTCTTAAAATGAAGGAATCCACTGGCCAGCTCAGCAACACCCTGGTGGCTCAACAGGTTACCTCTGTTACCTCATGGCAAGAAGGTCCTGGATTCCCACCCTTCTGTGTGGAATTTGCATATTCTGCTCCTCCTGTGCTTGCGCATCAAAAACATGCTCCCATCAAAAAACATGCTAGGTTCATGCCGCCTGTGTCAGCCTAGGACACTCTTGCAAAAAAGAGTCTTAATTTCAAGAGTTCACTTCCTGATTAAAGAAAGGTTAAGAAAGGCCACAGAAGTCATCTAAAGTCAACAATCCCAGAGTTTTTTACTTGGTGTGAAAAAAACAAACTCTTCATGACATCTAGCTAAGTCAAGAACGTTCTCAAAGAGGTAGATGTATCAGTGTCCCAGTCTAGAATTAAGCGACTTTCATTCATGAATCTAAATGCAGAGGGTGTGCAACAAGTAGGGTACTCAAGAGCAGGAAGACCAGATTAGATTTTGCCAGGGAACATCTAAAAAAATCTGCCCAGTTCTGGAAAAAATATTTGGACAGTAGAAACCAAGATTAACTTGTACCAGATTGATGGGAAGAGAATAGTTTGGAGAAGAAAAGGAACAGATCATGATCCGAAGCACACCACATCATCTGTCAAACATGGTGGAAGCACCTGTATGAATGCCAGCAGAACAGTTACTGATGCCGTGACTCCTGATAGAGGCAGCAGGAGGAGTTTTTAAATGTACAGGGTTATAGTCTTTCCTCAAAATCATCCAAATGCTGCCAAACTGATTGGACAGTGCTTCACAGTGGATATGACCCAAAGCATACTGCAGAGTTTCTCAAGAAATGGGGTATTCGTCAATGGCCAAGTCAGTCACCTGTCCTCAACACCTCAGCTCAACAGAGCAGCTTTTCAGTTACTGATGACTGAAGGCAGAGACCCACAAATAGGCAGCAACTGAAGGTGGCCGCAGTGAAGGCCTGGCAGGGCATCTTAAGGGAGGAAACACAGCATTTGGGGATGTCTATGTGGTCTAGACTTCAGGCAGTCATTAACTGCAAATGATTTCCATCTAAGTATTAAAACAATCCTTATATTTAAAATTGTGTTCTTTTATCCCATTATTTTTGAGCATTTGAAAATGCGAAACAATGTATAAAGATGGATGTAATAGCGGAACAGTTAATAAAATTCACATAATGACTCTTCAGTTTAAAATCTACTGTGTTGTAAATTACAAAATATCATTTTCCAAAAAATTATGGCCCTAGCTGTAAATTAATAACTGCTGACTTGATCTTAACTAAAGAAATCAGTATAAACACAACACTGGAAAGTACTCACCTTCAGAACTTGGACTTGTTTATGTTGTTCAGTATTTTCCTCATAGTCCACATGACACATTGTTAGTTTATTGTCAGACTGTTCAGGATATGAATTACCAGATCAACAACGCATCATGTTGCCACATATCTACTGTTTGATCAAAATAATTCTAAAGTTAATGACATTACTTCTGCAGGCATTACATTTCTTCCAGTTCATCAAATTAAACTGATCAACTGAGCAGATTTTACCCAAGGAAATAATCTGGTACCATCCATTAATGGTGCTAATGCACATTCTGATCGTGAAATGCCTCTTCTGTAGTGGTAGCGAGAAGTACAGCTGAGTATATAGAAAGCAGCTCGTGTGTTTGATGATATCTATTGAGCTCCATTTCAAATGTTGCATTTTAAATTACCTGCCTTGACTTCATTGACATGTTCATGCATAAACATGACAGGCATGAGAAAGAAAAAAGGATTGTGGGGTGACATTATACCTTATGATTTACTGAGTATCTCCATGGCCTGAGCAACTAAAAGCTTGACTTTATTAGGAATGAAACTGTCAATTAATCGATAGCGACAGATGGTTCCGGACCACTTTGACGCATGGTCATGTGACTCCAGGGTAAAGGACGGTATGGATTTATTCGGGAAATGTAGAGGTAAATATGATTTCTGTCTATGCAGGGGTATTTTTGAGATTGCTGACAAGGTATATCTTTTTATCATGCCAGGTTAGTATCATGTAATAGGATGCCACTGTTGCATCAAGTCAGTTTATGAAAATCACTTCTTTCAACGATATTCTGCTAAATAGGAGACTGAATAAATGCAGAGTTCCAAAACACCTTTGGCATTAATGTCAGTGAAAAATCTGCACAGATGGTATTGGTTTCCATGGCTGAGCAGATGCATGCAAGCCTTACAGCACCAAGCACAATGCTTGATGGACTGGTGTAAAGAACACCACCGTAGGACTCTGGAACAATGGAAACGTATTCTGTGGCGTGACAACTCATGCTTCTCTATATGGCAGTCTGACGTAGGACTCTGGATGCGATGATTGCCAGGAGAACATTATACTGCATGCATTGTACCAACTGTAGCTTGGGAAGGGAGGGATAATGCTACGGGGTTGTTTTTCTGGGGTTGGCCCTGGCCTCTTAGTTCAGCTGAAGGGAAATCATCAGCTTCAGCTTAGCAAGATGTTTTGGAAATTTCTGTGCTTCCAATATTGTGGGCCCTTTTATGTTCCAGCATGCCTGTGCCCCAGTGCATAAAACAAGGTCTATAAAGACATGGTTTGATTAGTCAACACACAGAGCCCTGACCTCAGCCCCACTGAACACTTTTGGAATCAACTAGAATAGTAACTGTGGGCCAGGCCCTCTCGTCCAACATCAGTGTCTGACCTCACAAATGCTCTTCTGTACGAATGGACAAAAATTCCCACAGACACGCTCCAAATTCTGATAGAAAGCCTTCCCAGAAGAGTGGAAGCTGTTATAGCTGCAAAGGGGGACCACCTCCATAGCAATGCCTATGGATTTATAGTGGGATATCATAAAACCTCCTGTAAGTGTCGGAGTCCCAACACTTTGGACATGTAGTGTATGACCTTTTGCCCACATCTGACTTCATAGACTTCACAGACATTTGCCTACACTCTTTAGCAAATGGTTCAGTTGGCGAAATCTGCTTTCATACTGTATAAAAAAATTGAAAGGATTACTAACCATATCAGTAAACCAGGCTGTTGCTGACTAGTAACAAAGGTCTGTAACACTTTTATAAACACTTTGAATTATATAAATCTCCCAGTGCAACTAGATTTGAAAAATGATCACAGCAGGCAGCTGTGACAAGAACAAAAAAGGGATTATGGAAGGCTGTAGGAGGACAGAGTGAGATTAAAGGCAGATAGTTGCTGTGTCCCAGTTCAAATTCAGAGAAAAAGGACAAAGATGAACAGTTTTGCACAGTCTATGGTGTTGTAGTCAAGAAAAGTGACACAAATAGTATCTAACCTTGACACCTAATGGGTGTACTTGTTGGATAGCCAGGTTTGGAAAGTTACTAAACTTGTTAGGCATTGCCTTCTCAGTCCTGACAATGAAAATGTGCCGAGGGAAGGAAGTTTCAGACATTGGTGGATGATCCAACCAGGGATCCTTTCTGAGCATACTGACACATTTCTGAGCTTAGACTGATGCATTTAGGGGTGAGCTGGCTATCAGATTCTTTGTCAGATTCTGCCTCTGAATTGGAACACAGTGTCTCTACAACTTACAGTGGAACATTTAACAATAATCCAACAATAAAGTCATGATTGCTGCTCATCACATTGAATATTTCACCTCAGTGCTTTGCTTAAAAACAGAAGAGATGATTTTTGAGGTTTTTTTGTTTTTTTTTTAAAAAAATGCAATGATTAGTGATAAGAAGGAACATCTGTGAAAAGGCTGAAAAGAGAGAAGATGAAGGTAAAGGTGGAGGAAGGAAAGGGGGGTTCAGTTGGGAAATGAAGGAATGTCTCTGAGACAGATGGTGAGGAGCGCCAGGAGAATTCTTCTCCCATTATGAAAGCCCCATGAAGCACAAAGCTCCAGCTGCGAACAGCACCAAGTGTACCTCCAGCAGGGACCAAGAGGCAGCAGCCTGCCAACAAACCCCCCTCTAACGAACAGAGAAGGAAAGGTAGATTCAGAGGCACGGGGAATGTAAACGGTAGCACGCGTGGCTTCGTTCTGGTATGTGAAAGAGGCTCATACGTGCATGTCCGCATTACCAAATGGTCACGGTGAATTCCTGTGTGATCAGTGGACTGGATAGATTCAGAGTCTGATCACCAGTGGCAGGTGGGAAATAGAGGGAGTGGATTTCAAGAGCTTTCTCGTGGTGCTCTGAATGAAATGAGGGAATGGAGGGGAGGCAAGGTGCAGAGTGGCAGAAAGAGCCGTGCAGAAAAATGGAAAAAAGGGACATGAAGGAAGGAATCATAATTGTGGGGAAAAAATTCAAACGAGCTGCACAGGCAAGCAGGAAAAAAAGAAAAGCCGGTAATCAAGTGAGAGAAAGGCATGCAAGATGAGTCTGAAAGAACGACAGTAGAATTACTCTTTACCTCATGTCAGATTGGACACTACTTTCAGCAAAAAAACAAGTTGTCAAAGCTGTGTTTTTATGTGTGTGTTTATACTGTGTGCGTGTCCTCTTCCCACCCCATTTAGCACTGAGAGGCAGGCAAGTATTCACCAAGCCAATTTCAGATTTCATTTCAGCACAAATTAATCCAGGAGCAGGAGAGTTTAATACAAAACCCTCAGATTCCACTGGATTTTTGGAGGATTAACCTCTGCTTGTGTTTTGCTCTGGTAGCTTCTTCATGAGTGGTGCCGCACATGAGAGCTGAAGTTACATTGTACTGCTTGCAACAGAATTAGAAAGAGACCACCATGAAAATTTAACAAGCGTATGCCTATGCATCCAAATTCCTCCAGAATGCTGGCATCCGCAGAACAATGATGTTAAATGGACGTATACATAATGTATTGCTAACATATATCAAACGTAATACCAACAATTGCTGCCTTTCACAACCTGAAGCCCATTTATACCACTTCCCTTAAATGCAGCACATATGCCATTATACAGTAGCTTTATGTTAGAAACACATTCAGTACGCCTGGAACACGTCAAATACGTCTACAAATGTCAAGATGCGTTGGAGGTAAGTTTGATATGTGTTACACATAGGTTAAAAATATGTTACTCATAGGTTATTAATAAGTTTTGGGTACACTAGACATTATCTCCACGTATTTTGACATATGAGTCATCGTTTGTATAATGTATGAGCCATATGCTGGTAAATGTTGGAAATCTTGTGCATGCTCAAAATTTTCAGGCGACCTCGCCGTACCGCGACGTATACCTGCGTACTTCTGCGTGCTCTTAACTTATACAAAACTTGCCAATAACTTATTTGACGTATGCCAGTATATTTACAGATTTTTTTCCTACATCAGCATACGCTTGTTAAATTCCACATAGTGTGCAAAAGTACACAGATTTCTTACTAAAGTAGTATTACAGGTACCTGTAATAAAAAGTACAGGCTCTGAAATATCCTTTAAAATATAAAAGTAATAATTAGCTCTTTGAAGGACATCTCTGTGAGCTATTTTTGTGCAAAGATAACTGAATGAACCGAGTGAACCTCTTGTCTTATTAATGTAATAGCAAAATAATATTAATACAAGAGAATTGGGAGCTTTATTGCAACTTCTGTTAATCTAATGAATGAACTTAGCTTGAACTGTTCTGTAGAGCACAAGCGGAGAAATGAAACAAATTGAAAAAAACTTGCTCTCTTTGCTGTTGCCTACATTGTAGATAAGCAACTTTTCCTCCACGCTTAATCATATATAAACACAATTTAAGCACTATACTTATTTTTTCTTCACTCTTTCATCTCTACCACTTTTACGTCAGTCGCACACAATAAGCGTCGAGGATGGATACACCAATGGGATTGTCTTTTATGTGCCGATGTTCCCTCCATTTATGTTCAAATTGGTTTGATGTCAGGAAGACGTCAGTGACGCAAAATAATCAGTAACTCCCTTCAAAAGTGAGAAAACTAAAGGAAAGAGGCCTGTTTTGAAAATGTAAGGGGTAGAAAGTCCAGATATTTGTGTTTAAATTTCATGAGTAAAAGTAATAAGTTGTTAGAAAGATAACTACTCAAGTAAAGTCTAAATGCCTGAAAACTCCACTTACAGCAAGTACAAATACTTCATTACTTCCCACCTCTGTTTACACATTTGCCTCACAAGTGAAAGGTCCCTGGTTTGAGTCCAGGTGGGGACACAAGCTCCTCTCACCATGGAGGACATGTGGCATGAAATCTGTGCCCATTTCCCTATGTGGATTCATCTGGGAAATACAAGAGAGCAGGCTAAAGTCCTTCTTGTTCTTGCTCCTGTTTGTGTTTATAAGGTATCACTAGTTTCCCTCTGTGCCATCCTTCTATGTTTCCCCTTTGTTAAGTCCATGTTTCTTCATCTCAGTTATTGGTTATTCATTTCCTGTTTTGCTTTGTTTTTATTTGTCTCTTGTTTTGTGTTCTGAATTTTACTTCCTCCCATTTCATTGACTTGACTTTTTGCCCCCTGTGTCTTGTTCTCCCCAACTGTCTCCACCTCTCTGATTATCTTGTGTGTGTGTGTATGGTCCTGTCTCCCATCCATTCTCTGTCTTGGTATCTGTTTGCCTCCTGTATGTTTCCTTGTGTGAGCCCTGAAAGCATTACTAGGTTGTGTTTTTAGCTCCATAAAAGAAAGCGATTTACTGCTGAAGTCCATGAGGTCCATATATACCTGCTCTAAGCGAGCCCTAACCCAAGCTGGCACAAAACCTTGGTAGTAAACCCAGGGATCCATGGGCAGTGACACTGTTATGACCGACAGGAGGCCTGTGAAGTGTGAAATGATTTTGGTGACACTGTGCTGTTTAAACTGTATGTTTTTGTGGCAGTAGTATGTCAGTTTTTCCAGTGTTGCACTTTGTAGACATCCCCTGCATGCACACAGCCATAGACAAGTTACAAACTTTTTCCCTCAAATTGTTAATGTTGGATGATTTTAATAAAAAATAGTTGCAACCAGTAATCTATGGCTGGAAAGAGGCGTCTTTTGCATTTTTACAATGTTTCAGTTCAGTGTTTTTGAAGTTTCACTCTTTACCGTGTCTTCGCAGTAAGCGCATCAGACATGGTCAAACAACAGCTGATTCATTCATCTGCCTGGGCAGAGATCAGCTGCACACAGCTTTTGGAAGTGGGTTGTGGGTTGCCAGGTTGCACTGACAGAGAAATAGAAATTGTATTTAGTGTATGGACTGTGTGTGTGGTGCATTTCATAGGCAATCTGGCAGCTTGGGTACAATTAGACTAACGCACAAACCTTACTGATTCTGTATTCCAGTCATCCCAAATAAAGCTTGCAAATTTTAGGGTTTCCTTAAAGAAATGACAAAACAGGAGCCCGCTCATTTTATAATTTACTAAATGCCATCAGACTCCTCCAGTGTGAACAGTCTATGGCCCTGAAGTGACCACATGTGCAGAAGAAGACGTGACACAGCACGCTGTATTTACGAAAGTAACTATGGATGCTACACGTGTCAGCATTTGAATAAAACCTCATTTTCTTTCCAGTGACTAGCACCATCATCGCTGTCTGCCATGCTTGTTTTGTGCATTGTTGACATTTGATCTAGCCTTGTCTCACCTCTTCCAGTGCAGAATTATGACGTCCGCCCACTTCAATGGTGTAAAAATCGGATGAAATGCAACATGACCGTTTAGACTGAGGTCACTTTGAAAAACATCGGATACATATCGGATTTAGGGCCACATATGAGAGAGGCCTGAATCCAATTTGAAATTTAAAAAAAAAACAAAACAGTTTTGTTTTGTTCAGACTGTCATAAAAAATCAGATATGGGTAACACATGGGAAGAAAAGTCTGAACTGAGGCACTTTTGGCTGCAGTGTGACCATAGCCTTGCAGTCAGTTCTTTAAATAATTTAGATACAGTGTCAAAAAGCTTGGAAATACCAAATTTATTGCTATTTTCTATTTAGCAGAAGAACACTAAGGACACTCACAGCTTTTGTGAGGTTGTCATCTGGAGTTTTTCCAGTTTTGTTAAATGTTTTAGGTGGCTTTTAATTAGTTCTGCAGTCACAGTCATCTCAAAGCAACTGCAGTGCATGTAGGTCATTTGATTTCAGAAGCCAGGGCATCCGATATGGCAGTCCATCACTCTCTTCCTTAGTCAAATAGTATTTATAACACACAGAAGTGTATTTTATATTGTTGTACTGAAAACAATCACTACCACATGCTATGTTATTTAAGTTAGTCTTAAATTCTTGAATCACACTTCCCTCTTTATTTACTGTGGGAACCACGTGCAAATAAAACCAGTTCACCTTCTCTGTATCCCATAAAGATGTTTTGATGAGAACCAAAAATAATCAAAGTTACACTCGTCAGACCAATCTATTAATGTCTACTGTCTTAACGTCCATTCCTTCTGATTCTTGGCCTATGTAGATAATTCTTCTCATTGGTGTCTCTTAGTTATGGTTTCTTTGTAGCAATTTGAACATGAAAGCTGAATTCACAAAGTCTCCTTTAAGCAGTGATGTTGAAATGCGTGTATAGTCAATTTTCGTTTTACAGGGACTCAAATATTTCTGTTCACATCAAATGTTCTTTGATGTTGTTGCCACGACTCACTGCAACATCGAGGCTGCTCAAACTCTGAACTTGTCATACAGTTATGTCCATAAGTTTCTGGACAATGATTTTTTATTTTTATTTCTTTTGAATTTTGCCTCTCCACATGACCACAGTGGATTTTATATCATACAATCAATATGAGATTGAAGTGCAGACTTTCAGCTTTACTTCAAGGCTTGAACAGAAGTATTGCATTAATTATTAGTGTCATGGTCGGCCGTGTGGAGCATGGAGGATGGAAGGCAGGACTCAGCAGGCAGCCAGGGCAAAAATAAAGCTAAACCAAAGTGAGTGCTGTTTATTTATGCTGATACGGTCTATAACAAAACCAACGTCGAAACTGTTCAGGGAAAATACGAGAAACAAAAACTAAGGCACACATGGAGCTTTAAAGCCCGGAACCCACACAAGGCTGGAGAGGAAGAAACAATGCAACACTGAATGACACTGGATACACACAGACTAATCACTAATGAGACACAGGAATGAGAGGAACAAAGGTGGCAACAATAAGGACGAGAATAAGAGGAGAAAGTAAGACAGAGTCCAAGCCAAAAATAGCTAGCTTGAAAGAGATTTCAGGGACCCTGGCTAATTGTCTGGGTGCAGGTGGCAAAGAATCAAAAACCACCTCCCAGGTGGCCAGCGACAGTGGAGCAGAGAACACCTCTCGGGTGGCTAATGTGGGGGCCAGTGACGGTGGAAACACCAACCCAGAGGCAGAGCAGCAGGTAGATGACAAGTCAGAGTTAGCAGCTGATGGAGCTAGAGCCCCTCGAGTAGTCATCCAGGATGCCAGAGCAGCTCAGGCACGTAGTCAGGTGGCACAGGCGCCAGGAGCACAAACACAGGGTGAGCTAGTTCATCAGACATGGGAAACTCAAACACTCATGGAGCTAGCTAACTAGACTCAGGATACTCAGACTCAGGAGACACAGGAACAGGGATAGATAGCCAACCAGACTTAAGAGACTCAGTCTCAGACTTGGGGTAGCTAGCTGCCCCAACATATGAAACTCGGACGTGTGGGGAGCCAGCCGCCCTAACAAATGAAACTCAGCCTTGAGAAATTCAGACCCAGGGAGAGCTGGCAGCACAAACTCAGGTGACACTGACTTGGAACCAAGAACATGAGAGACAGATATAGGCTAGGGACTAATGGAGCTATTTCAGGCACAGGCTTAAGTTCAGGATATAAAACAAGCTCTGATACCAGAGCTGTTATGATTCTTGGGTTTTGTTTGCTTGCTGTGTGCCTTTTGATAAAATTTGTATATTTTATTAGACTGAAAAAAAAAAACAATCAAAATTAACCTACAATAGAGAGATAGCAAAAACTTCAGGAGTGGCCAAAACAACATTTTTGTACATGTTTTAAAAAAGGAAGGAATGTACTGACTAGCTCAGACACACCAAAGGGCCTGGATGGCCACGGAGGAACTAAAAAGGATGATTGCAAACTCATTCCTTGCTTAAGCCGCAATGCTCCATGAAGCACACCAAACTTACGTCCACTGTGGCCCATCTGGTCTTGATCAGCTCACTGAAATTGTCCATATTGTTATCCAAACACTTTATATTCTCCATGATGATCACTGGATCAGCTCTGGTACTGAAATCCTATCATTCCCTCTGTTGCTGCTCCAGGATTAAAGGTCTTGCTCTGGCCAGTAGAGATTCTCCATTACTAAGAATATAATGACAAGAAAAACTAGTAGTAGACTTGTAAAACTTCACTTTCAAAGACTCGGAAAAAATGCATGAATCACAAATCAGCAATAGAAAATCAACTTTATCCAATGATGAAGTCAATGAAAATAAAAAAAATCCCTGTGCTGTATTTTTTTCATATGTATTTATTTAAAAAAGAAAAAAGGGACTTAAAACATACTAGAATAAATATATGACATAAAAAGCCATCCTTTGTTTTGACAGCTTTTCATTAAAGCCAGTAATCATTAAGGTTAAAAATATACATCACCATTTTTTGAAATTCAAAATCTGCTCAGACATTTCCAGAGATATGAAGACCTACCTGACAGATGAGAGCAGCTGTTGTCTCAGTAGCTAATGGCTCCTTAAATGCTCAAGGTCTAATGTCATGTATTAAATTTACTGCCAGCTCTTATCTCCATATTTAATATGATATAAATCCAATTACCATCTACAATGAGTCATCATCTGTGAAGACCCCAAACTTAACCCTACCTTTAACCTTAGGCAGTCAAAATTTGTAATTTTTATTTTTATTAGAGGACCAGTGTGTCAGATTTAAGGTGATCTGTCATCAGAAATTGAGTCTAACATACATGTTTTTTGTGTAAAATCAGTCTAGGATAATAAGTTTGTTTTTTGCTGACCTTTGAAAACATTTATACATACAGTGTTAGTGGGTCCCCTTCTAGAGGAGTTACCATGTTGCACTGCCATGCCGCTACAGTATCTCAGAACGGACATACTAGCTTTCACATTTCAGTTGAGTCTCTTAGGCATGTTTCAGTAAAACACAACAGGCAACTGTCCCTGTATTCAGTGAAATACCTCACAGCTGACCGAAGCTTTGTTGTTCTGGGAGAGAAGGTGTGTTTCTTATACCCTGAAAAGGGGAGAAATCAATAAAGTTGCTCGGACATTATGCTTCCTCTCAAGCAGCTTCACTGAGAATGAATTACATTCAAAAACCTCAACAAGACTTTTCCAAATACAGAACATTGCAACAATAACACACATTCTTCTTTCTGGTCCCAGATCAGCTTTCCAAAACAATATTCTTTTCTTTCATTTTTATACAGATTAAATAAAACGGAACAGTATTTATGAACATGTTCTATATATCAATAAACATAAACCTAAAGCAAGAATAAAGAAAAGATTTATGTTCAACATTAATAACATTTGTCTTGTCTTGAACTAAATACAGTCAAAATATACACACTATGTGTTACACATATGCTGATGACGTGCCGTTCTGTGCTAGTCGCTGAGGGAGTCCTTAGCTGTACTGTATGACCATCAACAGTAAAAAAAACAAAAAAACAAAATGAAGCTTCTTAACTTTTATAAAGCACAAACAAAAACGTTTGTCATGTGTATTCCACAACATAATTACTCCTTTTATACCTGAGAAGGGGAGAAATCAATAAAGATGATCGGACACGATGCTTCCTCTCAAGCAGCTTTATTGAGAATGAGGCATCATGGCCAGAGCTCCCCCTTCTGTCCCCTGTAGGCACAACAAACATCATCTCTCAAAAAGGCTCACCAAGTAGATAATATGGCTAACTTAACTCTTATAGACTTTCAAGGAAAAGTTATGAAACTTTCTCAGATGTTTTAACTTCCTAAACATAACATTTTATGGAACATTTTGAATGTATTTATGAATTTGTCACTTATCATAAATGAATTGCCTTTTCTCCATATGACCTTTTATCCCATATTACTAACCAACTTCATGATGAAATCATTCTATCAGATGTTAGTCAGGATCATGTCGGCAGAGTCCTGTACCATCTTTCCCCACTCGTGCATGCTGACCTGTCTTCAGACTGCCGGTCTGTTTGCTCCTCTCCTGCACTTCCTCGGCAGATCCAAAGAGAAACTATTACAGTCTCACCCTGCCCCAGCTGCCAAAGCTTTCCCGACTGTAGTGAAAAATGCAGAATACATCTTTAGTTTTATCAGTTCATCCCTGGCATCAGATGATCTACAACAGTCATTGTCACACTTTTATTACAGCCAGCTAAACTGTGAAAAAAACCACACCAACTGCACAAAAACAAGCGACATATCTGACATCTGTCACTATACTGCAGCACCGAAAGTTCCTCATAATTAAGTTGTCAGGCTCACTGCTTGCTGTGACTCCTTATGCAAATTGAACAATTTTAACTGCTTTAAAGTAAAAGCATTCCACTGCCAACAGGCAGGGCACTGACTTGAACGGTAGGCTGCATGGCCAAAGCAGATATTAAACATGGAAAACATGTTATACTAGAACAATAAGAACAAAATCAGCACGGCTCAGCTCGAAGGCCTAATTATCTGGACTAAACAGATTAGCACAGCGGTACAGTCGACACACAAAAACAGAGATCAGCGATAAGAGATATAGGAGACAATGCAAGAGGTTTTATTGTACCGTGATCACATAATAGGAATCAGAAGATCATTATACAGTAGGCAGGGAAAAAAGTGTTGGAAACTCTAAATTGCCGTTTTTCCCTGATGCAAGATGGTCTGTCAGTGAGTCAAGAAGCAAAGAAAGCTTCCCATCCCAGATGCTTAAATCAGATCTGAGACTGTTCCAATTATAAAGGACACTTTAGGGTGCAGGCAGCCTGCCTGGTGGATTAATCTTACAGCTGAAGCATACAATTTGATGATGAAGTGGGTTTTCACTCGCACACTGCTCCTTTTGAGGGTTTGTTTGTGCCACAGTTTGATTGCATAAATTTAAGAATAAGCATACAGCTTACACAATACAGTTTCTAGACACGCATCTGCCACTGAATTTATTGGCTGCTAATGATGATCAGATATGCACAGAGAAACACTGTGCATCTGGTTTCAGTCCTGGACTAAACCCAGTCTTTAACAATGAGATGTACAGCTTTAAAAAAAACCCAGTCCACTCTAATGTCCATGGATAAAACCCCATGTGTAATTTTTGATTAAACAAATCCATCATATTTCATTTTAAAATAAAAAGTTAAAGTTGTTGTATAGCAGTGCTTCTCAGACTTCTTTGTGGTATCTGCCCTAAAACTTCTGAAAGATACTGGCAGTGCTGCTGCGTTTATACACTATGTTCCTTTAAAAGAATTAAATGAACACTTTTTAATCAGAGTATAGCATCAAGTCAGTTAAAATTCTGGGATATTGATCTGGTCAGTTAGGCAGCAGAGGGGGTTGTTAATCAGCTTCAGCTGCTTTGGTGTTAATGAAATCAACAACAGGTGACCTAGAGGGGAACAATGAGACGAGTTCAAAACAGGAAGGGTTTTTACAGGTGGAGGATACTGACATTTTTTACCTCTTCATCTTTTCTGACTGTTTTTTCACTAGTTCTGCATTTGGGTAGGGTCAGTGTCACTACTGGTAGCATGAGGCCATACCTGGACCCTACAGAGGTTGCACAGGAAGTCCAACTCCTCCAGGATGGCACATCAATATGTGCCATTGCCAGAAGGTTTGCTGTGTCTCCCAGCACAGTCTGAAGAGCATAGAGGAGATTCCAGGAGAAAGGTACAGTAGTCTACTCTAGGAGAGCTAGACAGGGCTGTAGAAGGTCCTTAACCAATCAGCAGGATTGATATCTGCTCCTTTGTGCAAGGAGGAACAAGATGAGAGCCCTACAAAATGACCTCCAGCAGGCCACTGGTGTGAATGTCTGAGACCAAACAATCAGAAAGAGACTTCTTGAGGGTAGACTGAGGGCCCAATGTCCTCTAGCAGGTCCTGTGCTCACTGTCTGGCACTGTGAAGCTCAATTGGCATTTGCCATAGAATACCAAAATTGGCAGGTCCATCACTGGCGCCCTGTGCTTTTTATAGATGAGAGCAGGTT
This sequence comes from Etroplus canarensis, assembly GCA_015106775.1. Taxonomy (NCBI): domain Eukaryota; kingdom Metazoa; phylum Chordata; class Actinopteri; order Cichliformes; family Cichlidae; genus Etroplus; species Etroplus canarensis. The sequence goes on along the minus strand of VUQH01050541.1, from coordinate 1,652 downwards.
CACCCTGAGACAGATGTGAAAGGGTCTGGGGAAGATGTGGAGAACGTTATGCTGTCTGTAACATTGTTCAGCATGATTGGTTTGGTGGTGGGAAATGATGGTCAGGGGCAGCATATCCACGGAGGGACACATACCTCTACTGGCTAACTGCCATGAGGTATCCAGATGATACCTCATGCCAGACACTATATTAGTGCAGTGGGTCCTGGGTTCCACCTGGTGCACGTCAGTGCTCGGCCCCATCTGGAATGTGTGTGCAGACAGTTCCTGGAGGATGAAGGACCTAGTCCCTGACCTGGGCCGTTATGTCTCTGTCCATCTGACACCGCCAGGTTGCACCTCAGAGTGTTCAGGAGCTCAGTGATGCCCTGGTCCAGATCAGGGAGATCCCCCAGGACGCCAGCCATCGTTTGAATAGGAGTGTACCCCGATGTGTCAGGCATGCATACAAGCACGTGGGGGCAATGAAAACTACTGAGTACCATTTTGAGTTGCTGCAATGAAATTTTGGTAAAATGGACCAGCCTGCCGCATCATTTTTGCATTTTGATTTTTGGGGTGACTTTGAATTCAGCCCTCAGTAGGTTGATAATTTTCATTTCTATCAAACAATGTGGCATCCTTTCATTCCTAACACAAAACCCAGTCCATGTCAGTATAGATTTTCAGCATGATTTTCTCCCCATTTAGATCTGATATGTTTTCAAAGTGTTCGTTTAATTTTTCTGAGCAATGTATTAGCTTAATTATGTGTCTGCAGCTAGCTGTGGGGTGGCAGGTCATAATATGTCAGCTAGTCTTACTTCACTAACTGACTAAATGTCTCTGTTTTTTATTTTTATGTTCTCAGTGTCCTCATTGGTATTAAGATTGACCTGTAGGTCTTAACAGTAACTAAGTCAGAAAGATTCACACTACTTGGTCTGACCCCCAGAGGTTTTACTCTTGAGATGGTGGTAGTGTTGGGAAGAGCTTGACACTGAGGTACTTCACCAAACACACTCACTCGCCACTTCATTAGATATACTTATTCAATTGCTTTTTTCCAAATTATGCAATCAGTGAATCACTTGGCAGGAACTCAATACATTTAGATAAGTAGACACGGTCAGGAAGTTCTGCTGAAGTTCAAACCAAGCATCAGAATGGGGAAGAAAGGTGATTTAAATGATTTGGAACATGGCATGGCTGTTGGTTCCAGAGTGACTGGTCTGAGTATTTCAGAAGCTGCTGATCTACTGGGATTTTCTCACACAGCCATCTCCTGGGTTTACAGAGAATGGTCCAGAAAAGAGAAACTGTCCAGTAAGTGGCAGTTCTCTGAGCAACAATGCCTTGTTGATGCCAGAGGTTGGACCTTGAAGCAGATGGGCTATGGAGGCAGAAGATCACAACAGGTGCAACATCTGTCAGGTAAGAACAGAAAACTGAGGCTACAGTTTGGACAGCCTCACCAAAATTGAACCATAGAAGACTGGAAAAATGTTGCCTATTCTGACAGTCAGGGTCAGAATTTAACCAACACGAAAGCATCCTGCCTTGTATCAACAGTTTTTAGCAGGTTTTGGTGCAATGGTGTGGTGGATTTCTTGGAGAAGTGCATTGATGACGTGACCGTCTCCAAGACCATCACCACACGCTCCAACCAGAAG
>VUQH01050536.1:0-17680 GCA_015106775.1 Etroplus canarensis | reverse complement strand
ACTCAGATGCCAGCAAGGTGGAGGTGGGGTACTGGTATGGGCTGGCATTATTAAAGATAAGCTTGTTGGACCTTTTCTGGTTGAAGATGGACTCAAAGTCAACTCGTGGCTAGCCAGTAAAGGCCTTAAAGATGAAAGAATAATGACATGGCCCCCTTCCTCACCTGACCTAAACCCTGTTGAGAACTTGTGGGTCCTTCTTAAACGTGAGATGTTCAGAAAACAGTCCACCTCTCTGAACAGAGTCTGGGAGGCTGTGGTTGCTGCTGATGGTCAACAGATCAACAAACTGACTCCATGGATGAAGACTTCTGAGTGTTACTGAGAAGAAGGGTGGAGATGTTGGTCACTGATTTAGTTCATGAAATGTCAAAAATGTTTATTTGTAAAGTTTGACTTGTTTGTTTTCATCTGTTAATAATAAACAAGTGAGATGGAATATTTTTGTTTTTCTTTGAGTTGTGTAATAATTCTGCACACTAATAGTTGCCTAATAATTGTGCACACACGTTCTTTTACAAAAGCCAAAACCTCACTTTCACTTCCTTAAATATTCAGGTTTGAGGTTTATTCACATTTTAGATTGTTGTTAAATAATAAAACTAATCCTCAAAAATGCAACTTGCCTAATAATTTTGCACACAGTGTCGTTGCATTGAACATTTGATGTGAAATTATGTCACAAGATACAAAAAGACAGAAAAATGTCCATTAAATTATTTGGTGATATTTGAACTTTGAGCTTAAAAATAAGAGATTTTACTGTACAAATTGTTTTCAGCTCACAGCTAAAATTAAAATAAAGCAACTTCATAAGTAAAACCGCAAAGCTGGCGTATGGAGTAGGGTGGGTTGGATGGAGTCTTGTCTAGGTCATCTGTAGGTGTTTTAGCTTCACTTGTTTTCCTGCACATAACTGTTACATTTTAAATGATTTATAGGGAAAATTAAATTAGTTTAAAATTTTTCATTTCTTCTTGTTCACCTTACCCAGTTGCACATCCAAGATCATTTGTTATATTCAGTTAATTGGAGGTGTACCAGTTTTTACACTCAGTATTTAGAAGCATCTTGTACAGAGCTTTCCTAGAAAAGTTATGGACCTGTAAAATACACTCATTGGCCACTTCATTAGGTACATGTTAAGCTGCTTGATAAAGCATAAATCTGGAGGAAGAAGACGACGGCATCCTTTATTAGTCCCCATACGGGGAAATTTCAAATCATCTACACACCGTCGTTAGTTGTTTCACAAAATGCTGATCCTCTGGGATTTTCCCATACAACCATCTCCAGGGTTTACAGAGAATTATTCAAAAAAGAGAAAATATCCAGCAAGAAGCAGTTCTCTGGGAGAAAATGCCTTGTTGCTGCCAGAGGTCAGAGGAGAATGGCCTGACTGCCTCCAGGAACGCAACCGGAACTCGTGACGACCGAGGCATGCAGAAGAGCATGAATGCACAACACATCAAACCTGGATGGGCTGCTGCAGCAGAAACCCACACCAGTTGTCACTCCTGTCAGGAAACTGAGGCTACAAGTCATACATGTTGCTTGGTCTGATAAGTCTCCGGATGGTAGGGTCAGTATTTGGCGAAAACTAGATGAAAGCATCGTGCCTTGTATCAGTGTCTCAGACTGTCGGTGGCGGTGGGAGGGTACATCCTTGGCGCACTTTGAGCCTCTTAGAACCAACTGAGCATGGTTTAAAGCCCACAGCATACCTGAGTATTGTTGCTGACCATGCCCATCCCTTTATGACCACAGTGTACCATCTTCTGATGGCTGCTCCCAGCAGGATAACACACCGTGTCACAAAGCTCAGATCATCTCAAACTGGTTTCTTGAACATGATGATGAGTTCACTGTATGTGAATAGCCTCCACTGTGCTGTCATGTAAATATGTAGCAAAATAATCTGCTCTGAGGGCAAAAGGGGGTCCAACCAAGTACTGTCAAGGTGTATCTAATAAAGTGGCAGGTGAGTGTACAGTGTTTTAGTCTTTTAATTAATTTTTTTTTTTTTTTTTGGAATGTAAGGAGCAAATCTCAAAAAATGTGTACATTTAAATGCTGCCACTGCAAGCCACTTTGCAACCCACCTCCACCCCAGCTCCTCCATTTCATGCCGTTTCTGACTTCGTATCAAATCTGTTGATGCCTGCCTTGTTCTGTGCTGATTTTGTGGCTGCTTCCCTCACCTTATGGTGGGAAGATCCCAGGACACAGCTGTACTTCCAAATATAAAGTATGGCAGATGGAACTTAGACTCATCTTTTAGCAGCAGCGATCTCTACGGTGTCTGGGATTTACAATGCTGTGGACCTTCTACCTAATTAACACGTCCATGTAGAGCCACTTTATACTGATACTCTACTAAAGATGAATAACTTTTAATGTCACTGCATTGATTACAGCTGTAGTTAGTCTTCAAATGAAGCTTTAACATAAAGAAATAAAATGACAATCATTTCATAACACTGAAGATTATTCCAGTGGTTTCCATTAATGTTTGCACATGACCACAGGATAATGAAGAAACATCTCTTGAGTTGTGTGCAGATGTTATAAAGTACTTAAGACGCTGCTTACAGGGTGACGCATCAGTAATAATCATGCAGTTCATTCTATGAGCCACAGGGACTCATTTTTACTTTAAATGCTCGGAGCATTCAGCTTTTCAAATGAGATTTGTAATGGAGTACTTTTGCCCTGCTCTACTGGGCTTTCACTTATGCGAAGTATCTCAGTACTCCTTCCACCCCTGACTTTCCCTCCCTCCAGTTCTCCCCCAGTCCCAGTAGCTGCCGTCGGACAGATGGTGGAGTGATACTGGAGGGACTGGGGAGGCCATCAGCATCTTTTCTCTGACAGCTCTCGGCCTCGTCTGGCACTTAGCCTCATAAAAACTCATGATGGCTGTGGCACAAGCTGCAACATACTGATGTCTGTCGGTCTGCTTGAGTGGCTTTTTGGCCGGCACGCTGTGCAGGCTGCATGTGAAGGAAGGAAGGAGTTGTCGAGATTAACAAAGGATAGAAGGGAGATGTCTTTACCGTAAAGAGGATTTTATTAAAACAGCAACACTGGATCAGGGAAAGGTGTGTTTGGCAGGTCAGATCAGCACTTTGACCATCACAGCATCCATTTACTGGCCTTTGCTGAACATCATACATTCAGAATTCTCACAAGAAGGTCCACAAGGTCTGAGGTGCTGCTTATGAAGCCTTCTATCAGCTCATGGATCCCTCAGCTGCTCACTCGACGAGGTGTGTTCGCAGTAGGGAGGAGATCCCCTGCTCACCCCCGTTAAAGCGCTGGACTTCTACCTGTGCTCTTCTCACATGATCAGGCATCAAACAGACAGCCAGCCGTCAGGTTAACGACTGCTTAATGTCAGATCCTGCTGCACCAGGCATTCACACGTGCAGCTTCATCTGGTAACATCTAGAAAGGTTCAGCACTGCTGTGCAGCTTTGAGTTTTGGAACAGGCCTGAACTTTATTCATTCAGTCGTGAAAACAATAAAGTTTTTAAGGACTCTTTGCTTTCTGTGAAAAACTAAGTCCACCCCAGTAACTTGAAGTAATGGTTTTCTGTTTGACTTCATCAGTCCCTCACATCATTGTGGAGGAATTTTGGCCCACTCTTCATCACAGTGTTGCTTTAGTTCATTGGGATTTGTGGACATGCGTTTATGTACAGCCGTTTTAAGGTCCCACTGCAGTGTTTCAGTCAAGCTGAGGTCTGGACTTTGGAGATTTGCTGCTGTTCTTGGGATCATTGTCCTGTTTCATGACCCAGTTTAGGCCAAACTTTAGCTGTGGGACAAATGTCTGCACATTTGACTCTGGGACACGTTGGTATACAGAGGAGTTCATGGTGGACTCAATGAGTGCAAGGTGCCCAGATTCTGTGGCTGCAAAACACTTAACCTGCTCACTGAGGCCTGTAGAGTCTGAGATGTAGCTCTTTGGGTTTTTTTGACCTTGGGTTGATTTTGCTGGGACGTCCACTCCTGGGAAGATTATGGCTTTGTGTTAATACACACCTGAATGGTCCAGAGCGGCAACCTGCCAAAACTTCTACTTTTATAGAGGAGCTCACTGTTAATGAAGTGGATTTGACTTTTAGCACCTGGCTGATACTGACCCTCTTAACTCCTATGGAAGCAGTGAGGGTGTACTTAGTTTTTCACAGGACTGCGGAGAGACCCATGACTCTATTCAATAACTGCATCAGGAGTTGGTTGGATGTGATTAAAGTAGATGGTGGTGCATGAAAAGAGAGCCATTTTCCAGCATGCACGGCAGCCTTGTCTTCCACAGCACTCTGCTTCTGTAAATGTCCACATCGTTTATTTTGGACACTGAAAAAGTCCTCAGAACGTAACTGCTGTTGTCCTTCAGTTGCAGAGAAAGAGGAGTCAGACGGAACCATTCAGCGTAATTTCACAAATGCTCGGTCTGATGTGGTTTTGGAAACTTTGGGATTTGGACAAGAATGTGAAATTTTAAACATTATCTTTGTGGGTTTAACGAGGTCTGAAGGCACAGTGCTGCCAGCTCGTACGCGTGGCCCCCACGCTCTCGTGCTTTCTGAGAGTGAGAGGAGGGCGTTCGTACCACTCTCGCATCTCCGTGTTGAATATGAAGCTACAGCCAACAGATGGTTAACCTAGTTTAGCATAAAGATGGCAAACAGGGGAAAACAGGTCGCGAGCGCTCTGTGAATTCATTACAGCTCCCTTGTTTTTTCAGGGTACAGGAGGTGTAACATGAAAACAAAAAGGCGAGGTGGAAATATTTCTGGATGAGACTTCCCTTTCACTGCTGATGTTCCTCAGACCTGCAGCTAGAGTCATTTCAGAAATCTTTCTCCTGCTGCCAGTCAGAGTCACATCCACACAAATACCCTTTTTTTTCCACTCAGGCACTACAGAGTTTGTCTTTTTATTCCAGATCCAGGCTCCGCAGCAAAGTCTCACTGTTGCCCTCTGTGCAATTAAGTTACAAACACATAATATTAGAAGTGAATCACTCCCTCCAGCCAACCACAAGTAAGAAATCACCACATCCCAAATCCTATTTTCCTATATTTGCTGGACTAGTTCTCATCTAATTTCTGCTCTGCTTCTTCCCGTCCTCTCTGCCATCGTTTTAATTCTCTCCTCTCTCCCTAATTCCCTGGCTCATCACTTCCGTCTCATTTCCTCTGCAGCGGAGGCGTCCTGCTCGTCTCTGCTGCAGCGCGAGTTTATGTTTAGGTTGATGATTTTTACCTAAAACTCCTGACGTTTCCTGCAGTGCCCTCCATCTGTCTCTCTGCTGCTTTTTCCACTCTCAGCTCTTAATGAAGAGAGAAGAGGAAGAGGAAAAAGTAGAGTGTGGGTTTACTGCAGGGTAAAACATACAGGTTAACACCGCTCCTCTTCTTCCCTCATCCCCCAGGTGGGCATTCACCCTCATCATCATCTCGTCCTACACGGCCAACCTGGCGGCGTTTCTCACCGTCCAGAGGATGGAGGTGCCCATCGAGTCTCCAGATGATCTGGCCGACCAGACTAACATCCAGTACGGTACCATTCACGGAGGGTCCACCATGACCTTCTTTATGGTGAGATCAAGTCAATGAACAAAAAATATGTCTTTAGCGATTAAAGTTCCTGTCACACCTTGATGATTTAACCAGCGTACGCTGACACATCAAAATTTCTCTAAAATGCTAGCATGTACAGGACAATGTTTTTTTTTTTAATCATAGATGTATACATATCATTTTAGTGAATTTTATAGAATGTTCTGATAATTTATCAATAACTTATACCAAAGAATGTTTAGCGTGTTGCCAGCGTTCACAAATTATGCATAGCGTAGCCTATTCACAGTATCAACACCACCGTCATGCCAAAGAAAAACTCGAAGAGTGCTGCCAAGAAGTATCCTGGCTGTTGACACGTGGAGGAACCATCACCAGCCACACCCTCATCACCCTCACGCTCACCCTGGGATGGAGAGGATGCAGGTTCCAACGCCTCTAGGGCATCATCAGTGCCATCGTAGCTGACATCTGCTCTCAGCCAATACGCCATTATACGGTAGCTGTAAGTTAGAATGTTTAGTAAGTACTGTGGTCGTCCAGAACACGTCAAATACGTCTACATACATCAATATGTGTTGGCGATCAGTTGGCTAAAAGTTAGACATAGGTTCAAAACACGTTACTCATAGGTTAGGAATAAGTTTTGGGTACACTAGACCTTATTTCCACATTTTTTCACTTATGAGTAACTTACAAGTAACATGTGTGAGCGTGTGTCAACAATCACATAACTTACCTACAACTTATGGCCCATGTATGCGAGACGTATGAGACATACGCTGACATAAGTCGGAAATTTTGTGCATGCTCAACATTTTTCGGCGACCTTGCCTTACCAGCATGCTCTAAATTTATACAAAACTTACCAATAACTTATTTAACATATTTGCCAAATTTTTCATACGTGGGTTAAATCATCAAGGTGTGACTTTAGAAAAGTCAGTTAAGCCTTCATAAAAGAAGATCTGCATGTTTCCTGTTATATATCCTCTGTTCCACTGGTGGGTGTTCATACTGACAGCCAAAGTGTCAAATAATGAGGTCAGTGGATGTACAAGTAATCCCTGCGAGCCAAAAGTTTAGGCTTCAGACTGCTTTACATGCTCACCTTCAAACATCTTTTCTACTCTTACATCTGTGTGATGTCATACAAAGAGGACATCCATATATGGTCATCTCAGGCACACAGTCAGACAATCTCAGAGTCAGTCCACTTCCTATTAACCACATCTTACAAAGGTTAGCTGCAGTTCAGCCCGGGGTGCAGCTGAGCTGTTAGGAAGCAGTTCTCACTAAGTGAGAATGTCATTAAACTCATTATTTACACCAGTTTCTAGACAAAAATAGCCTACACTTTACTTTTCACAATTAGTAACAAACTTATAGTACCGTCCAAAACTCTTGAGCCGCCCCTCATTCCTTTATGTTTTGCTTCTAAGGAGACGGACTTGTGATGTTTAACAGTGATAGTTCTCTGTCACGGTTTTGTGGATGTGGACCCAAAGGCGGACAGACACGAGAAGATTTGTGGGGTTTTTAATAAAGCACGAGGTAAAGTATAAGGATCTGAAGATGTGCAAAGTCCAAAGCTTTTACAGTCAGTAAATCCAGCGCTGGGTTTCCTGGGAGCTTGTGAATGTGTTAAGAATCCATTGAGGGTTGCAACACACACAGTGGAGGTGAGCGAGGGGAAGATCCTTTACCAGACGCCGGGGTCTGGTCAGGTTCCAGAGTTTCTTTGGCTGCAGGGGTGTGAGAGTGGCTCAGGCAGGGTGTCTGTAAGGAACAGCAGAACATGACAAATGCGAGGCAGCGAGACTTGGGCAGAGATTTATCATAGAGGCAAACTTGGCCAGCTTGCAACACGTGAGAACAGCAGGGCTTAAATAGCAGTACTTGATGAAAGCAGAATGCATAACAGGTGTGCGGCCAACCCTCCAGCCAAGGCACACCCACACCTGCAACTCAAGCACAATAATTAGACAACTAGCCCACATTACAGAAAGAGAGGGAGAGAGACAGGGGACCGTGACAGTTTTCAGAGCCTTTCTTCAGACGTTTTCAGTCCTTGCACCTGAACATTTTCACAGGTGCGTTTGTTTAGCCACTTAACACTGACCTGGGGATCATTAAAGCATAAAAATTGATCATGTTGACAGAGAACAGAAAAAAAAAACATCCAACATCCAAAGAAGTGCTTTGGAACGTCCTTCAAGAAGCCTGGAGAACTATTCCTGAAGACGACTTGAAGACATGACAGAAAGCTTGGCTAAGGCTACATTCCCACTGCAGGCAAAAGTGGCCCAAATCCATTTTTTTGCCCTCATGTGAATGGACTGGTACTTATATAGCGCTTTTCTACTCTAACTAAGCACTCAAAGCGCTTTTTACTACAAGCCTCATTCACCCCTTCACACACATACACATTCATACAGCGCTTTATTCTATGACTTAAGTGCATTTAGCTATCATGCACACGTTCACACCCAGACGGATGCATCAGGAGCAATTTGGGGTTCAGTATCTTGCCCAACGGCCATGTCGCATTTCATCCAACTTTTCATCGAAGCGAGAGACGTCCTAATTCTGGACCAAACCAGCATGAAGCTAGTCAGTGGAAAGAAAGTGAAGTTTTACTCACACGCTGACATGTGTGCTCCCTGTGACGTCACGTCTTCTTCTTCAGGAGACTGTTCACCCTGGAGTCTGATGGCGGTCATATTTAAATCATAATGTGGACGACCACGCAAAAAGCCAGATCTCAGCAGAAAATGTGAATTGCCTGCAGCGTGAACGTAGTGTAAGAGAGTTCAGTCTGTACTGAAGAATAAAAGTGCCCGTACCAAATATTGACTTTGAAGCTGGTTCAAACTGCAAAAACTTTGTTTCCATTTATCTTTGCACGTTCCAGTAAATCACTGCAGCTATTTTGCGTTTCCACAGCAGTATATAAAGACATGAGGGGTAGCTTGAGACTTTTTGCACAGCGCTGTAGTGAAGGAGGCCATGCAGAGGGCTGTTGTGACAGAAATGACAGAAATTGTTTAATAGTGTAAAAAAGAAAAGGAGCCTTGTGTCAGGTGGAAAGGTTGGTGTGGTAAGATACAGTCAGATGAACTGTCACGGAGGAACAGTGAGGTACAATCAGCACTTCGCAGATCTGCTGTGGAGTCTTCACTGGAATCTCTGAGGAACGACTTGTGGAGCCAGCCTCAACTGGCCATGAGAGGAACTGCAGTTATTGGCAATTTGGCGTTGTCTTCATCGTTTAGTCCTGGGGGTGTTACAGGAGAAGAGATGCCTTGTACCAGATTCATCCACTTCCCAATTTAAATCTGCAGAATTCTCAGTAGGTAGACATAGTAGTGAATAGAAATTAAAAATATGTGTCCAAGGTACTAGATATGAGTATACATTCCCACATCAAAACTAATAATACACTGACCTTTCAACCCTCGGACTTCAGTCCTCTCCTTCTGCAGTGGTTCAATAGGGTTCACTGAACTGATAATCAGACAGAGGGAGTGAGTGGAAACAAGCGTTTATTTGCATTTTTTTTGGCTGATTTCCCAATTCCTCATCAGAGTGCTGGTGCGAATTAATATGCCAGCAGTTTTAGGAAATTACAGATCCTTTTCAGAAGTCAAAATGTATATTTTAGTGTATTTTTTAAAGATTTATGCTCTCAGAAGGAACCACTGGATTCCAGCCAGTTACTGAAAAACCGACTCCAAGTGTAATTACCATGAAAGGAACCAAACCAGATAGAAATGCAGACTTAGCCAGTAAATATAGGTATCAGGTACAATCTTACCTAACCTTCCCCACTCCTACCTCACTTTCACCCCTCTCTTCCTGCATCTCCAGAACTCGCGGTACCAGACGTACCAGCGGATGTGGAACTACATGAACTCCAAGCAGCCCAGTGTGTTCGTGAAGAGCACGGAGGAAGGCATCGCCCGTGTCCTCAACTCCAAGTACGCCTTCCTGATGGAAAGCACCATGAATGAGTACTACCGCAGCCTCAACTGCAACCTCACGCAGATCGGAGGACTACTGGACACCAAAGGATACGGCATCGGCATGCCTCTGGGTGAGTACAGGGTGGTGAACGACAACAGACGCAGTCACACAGCCAACAGAAGCAAACACTCTCTGTGGGCTATTTAAAGCCAAGACAAACAGCAGAAGTCAAATGAGCTGCCCCATGCTGCTGATTGCAGGTATTTAATCACAAACAACTAATGAGTGCAACTTGGAATCACATTTGCTGTGTTGTTAGGAAGGTCTTTAAAAGCTTTCTTCACATCAGGCCACAACACCTAAAGTGTAGCTCCCAGAAAAGAGGAACACTTAGTCTACCTGTCGAGTCACAGAGGAAAATGGGAGTTTCAGTTTACTTTAAAGCTGAACAGCGGCGCTAAGCCTTAAAGCGTGTGACAGCTGCCGCACACATGCAATGCTGAATGGAAATCAGAGAAAACTTCATGGACGGTTCCTCAGCTGGGAAAGCTCTGAGAATGTCTGTCCATCATTGCTGTGGGGCTACAGATCTGCTGCTGTACCCTTTGGTCTCATGTTGATTTGTCTGGTGAGTAGTTTCATTTGTTTGCCAAGTAACTTGTGACAAAATGAATTAAATAAAAATAATAAAATCAGATGCCTGAACAATGAGTCTACAGCGACTGGAGGTAGTCCTTGCTCTGTTCTGCAGCCTCGGTGAGCTTGCTTGTGAGTTGTCCTCCAACTCATAGCAGAACAAGGACCACCAGCTCCAGCATGTTGGACTGCTGGAGATGAAGTTTGTTTGACCGTGGAACGAGAGATTTTCTGGAGAATCTGCTCAAGAATATCAGCAGGAAACTTAACCGCAGATCAGATGGTCAGGAAAAAAACACTAGAAGCCAAAAGAATAGAAGCACTGGGGCTAGCTGGTTGGCAAGACTGAACTTTTTAAAGGAATGAGGCAACTATAACAGATGGTGGGATACTATAATACAAAACAAATGCTAAAACGATTGCCAAACATGCGTTAATAGAATTCCATATACCTGGGTGGTCCACACAGCAAGAGTCTGCGTGTGGGAAACTCTTCATTGACCTTGGGTGAGGTCTGTGTCTGTTTGCTAGCTTAGGAATGCCAAGGTGTCCCCCAGAAGACTGGAGAAGGTAGCTGTGAAGAACAGGGTCTATGCATCTCTTTATAGAAGGATTGCGTGCCAGCACGTCTGTGCTGGTTGCGTTCTCTTTTGTGTCGGCTCTGCACAGGCAAAAAGTGACTCATATGGACAGGACTGCAGTACTATCAATCAAATATTAGATGTGATTATGGTTTGGAGTTGATCCAGGTCTGATAAAGGATTTTTTGAAGGATTCTTCAACACTGTACGGTTAAACTGTTCAGGTTTGGTGAAGCTATGCAGTCTCAATCTGCTCTTGTTACCTCATGTGTGTCCATAGTCTAATCCTTCACTTTTGGTCTTTGTCTAAGTGTCTACATTAACTCCGTGTGTATTCTCCCCTAAAGGCCTTCTGTTCTCCTGGCCTCTATGTACTTTTTCATGTTTATGATTATTTTGGACTTTAATCCCTGGAGTTAGAACACATCCTAAATAAATGTTCGCTTTTTGTTGCATCCTGTCTGCCTGAGTCCTACATTTGGGTCCCTTAACCTGCAGAACGTGACACAGACTTGTTTCTGGTGATGAGCGCTAGCGCATAGATTAGCATAGTTAATGGAGGAAGGAGGAACAGATGTTGAGAGACGAGAGAGAAGAGCGGGAAGGCAGCGACAGAAAAAAGATGTGGCGTTTTCAGGAGAGCAGCCTGTCAGTCAAGCTGCCTGTTAAGGGATGAAAATAATAGCAAAGTATCACCTGGGTGCCCTCGGTAGACAACGCTTCCCATGCTAACGACGCTGACTGACAGCGAGCGATTAGCATCGGCTTTAAATACGGGAAACTCAGAACTAAAGAGCTGGTTCAACTTCTGTGCTCTGGCCTCGATTGTTCCCTCACTCAAAAATTTACATGAAGACAAAGATCCCCTGACCTTCACAAAACACAATCACATCATGGAGCCACATGAAATCCAAAATGTTTCAGATATCAAGAGGGTAATTTTACACCCACTCAAGAGCTGCAGTTGTGTCATTTGCAGAGATTTGAATCCACAAGACTACAGAGGCGTGTGCAAAAACAGTTCAGGGGATAAAAGACTGAAAAATAGTCATTCTATGAGCAGAAAGTCACTTCAGGTGATCATATATTAATGTCAGAAAATGCTGAATAGATGTTTTTGAGACTGGATCCGAGTGAGCAAAGTGTCTCACGACACAATCAGTTTCCATCAGGGTGAGAGGGTGGTGTGTAGGAATTTAGGAAGACCTGAGTTTGGATGTATGACTGAGGAACACGTAGAAATTTTGAAACCAAACCATACTCTGGTCATAAAGATGTCCTCAAAATGGATTTCATCTTTTTATGGCAAACCTGAGCTTTAAATCCTAATTGAGGCCAGAACTTGTTTTCATAAAGCTCCTCAGAGTTGGTTCTAATGAGGAAATTCTTAGAACTATGGTCATGAACTTTGGGTAGTGATGAAAGAAGGAGATCGTGAATACAAGCAGCTAAAATGAGCTTTCTCTGTAGGGTTGCTGGACTAATCCTTAGAGATAGGATGAGAAACTCAGTCATCCAGGAGAGGTTCAGAGTACAGGTGCTGCTCCTCCACATTGAAAGGAGCCAGTTGAGGTGGTTCATCTGATCAGGATGCCTCCTGGATGCCTCTCACTTGATGTGTCTCAGGCAAGTCCCTCTGGGAGGAGACCTGGGAACAGACCCAGGACACGCTGGTGAGACTCTCTCTCCCAGCTGGCCTGGGAATGCCTTGGTGTCCCCCCTGAAGAGCAGGAGGAGGTGACTGGGGAGAGAAAAGTCTGGGCTTCGCTGCTCGAACTGCTGTCCCCACAACCTGGACCCCCAGAAAAGTGGTAGAGGATGAATGGATGGATAGATGGAATTCTTCGAACTGTGCAAGGTCAGGACTAAATCTTGATGATAATGAAAGTTACTGACAAATCCTGTCATCAACTGCAGCACTGCACAGCACCTATAAAAATTAAAACTCATACAAAACTTAAACCAAACCCTACAACTGTGGTTCTTTGGTAACTTAAACTAAAATCAGATTTTTTTATGATGTTAATTTCAGTGATTAAAGTGCAGACTTTCAACTTTAATTCAAGGGGTTCGGCAGAAGAATCACTTTCACCCTTTAAGAATTACAGCCCTTTTTACACACAGTCCCTCATTTTCAGAGGCTCAAAAAGTAATGGGACAGTTGACAGACAGGCAGTTTGAGGGCCAGGTGAGGCCTGTTCCCTTATTATTCAACAACAAAAAGAAGTAGATCAAATATCTGGAGCTGATTCCAAGTATTGATCTTGCAGTTGGCGACTGTTCACTGAAACTTTCAATTCTAGGTCCAAAGATATGTCAGTGCAAGTGAAGGAGGCTGAAAAAACACAATAAACCTATCAGAGAGAGTGCAAGAACATTAGGAGGGGCCAAAATAACAATCTGGAACATTCTTAAGAAGGAACGCACTGGCCAGCTCAGCAACTCCAAAAGCCCCGGAGATCATGGAGGAACACTAAAGAGGATGGTGACAGAATCCTTTCCTTGATTAAATAAACTCTTCATAACATCTAACCAAGTCAGGAACACTCTGAAGGAGGTAGACGTATCATTGTTTACAATGAAATTTACAGTCGAGTTCACAATCAACAGTGTTGTAAATGAAGAATAAAACAAATAAAACCTCATACACCTTATATTTAACATAATGGTAGTTTGTCTCATTACTTTTGAGAATCTGAAAATGGGGGACAATGTTTAAAAGTGGCTTTAATTCCTAAGCAGTTAATGCTATTCTTTTGTCAAACCTCTAATTAAAGCTGAAAGTCTGCTCTTTGATGACTCTGACTGTTTGATTTAAAATCCTGTGTGGTGGTGTACAGAGGCAACATTACAAAAAAATGGTGTCATTTTCCAAAAAGTTATGGATGTAAATGCTCAAAGCAGAGGTGAAAGAAGGACAGCTGGTTGAAAATGGGGATCATTAATTTGCGAGTGGAAAAAGAACATTACCTGAGTTTTATTCTTCTTCAAAGGAGAGTTACGTTTCCAGAAAAGCCATCCGTCAGTTTTGCTGAGAACAAACAGAGAGGGATGTCAAGGGGTGACAAATGAATCATTGAGAAGCATTAAAATATAAAAGACCTAACGAGTGAAAGTGTCATCATTTTGTCTTCAATTATCTTTTACCTTGAACGCACACCCATGCACTCCCCGCTGACTGTCACTTTGTGAAAGTCAGAGTTGCTCTACAGTGGAATAAAAAAGAAGATGAATGGACGACAGGGTGCGAGGATGGAAGTGAGTTAATTTACAGCAGCAGAGGACAAAATATTAATGTCAGCACCAGTGTAATATAAGCTGATGTAGACTCAGAAACTCTCACAGAACTCCACACACTTTCATTTTATAGCTTCTCAGTTGGCATGCACATTTCTTCCGTGGTTTCTTCTTCATGCTCGTCTGTCACCCTGTCAACCCATGTCCTGCTTCTTGTTGGATCTGTCACCAAGAAGAATGTTTTCTGGGCGCGAGGCAAAGCGTTTGTAGGTTCTCAGTAACCCAGGCCAGGGTAGTTTTGAGTGTTTGAGTTGGAGGTAACTGGACTTCTTTTTAGGTTCTTGAAGACATCTCGCCTCTCATCTGAAAGGCTTCATCAGTGCTTCCTGGTTCACGTTTACACCAGAGTCCTGGCCTTACTTACTTTCAGACAAAAAAAGCCTGTTGGTCAAATGTTAATGATCCATTATCATAAAGGGTGTGCACAAGCCATTGCTGTAGCTGAGAGGACACACCTCCCTGAGCTTCAACCAATCACAGAATGTCAAGACAAGAGGAGAGGGGAGGGACACTACAGACCAGGACACTTCCACTCTTTTGGGAAGGCTATCTACAAGATGTTGGAGTGTGTCTGTGGGAGTTTTTGCACATTATTCCAGAAGAGCATTTGTGAGGTCAAATAACAAAGCCAGACTGGTTCCTCAGACTGCCACACAGAGAAGTGTGATTCCTCACTCCACAGAACTCCAGATGTCCAGTGGCACTTTGCTTTACACCACTCCATCCAACACTTGGCATTGTGTTTGGTGATGTAAGGCCAAGAAGCTCCTGGTGCTCAGTTTCTGTGCTGATGTTAATGCCAGAGGAGGTTTGGAACTCTGCAGTTATTGAGTCAGCAGAGTGTCGGACACTTTTCCACACTCTGCTCCTCAGCACTCGGTGTCCCCGCTCTGTAACTTTACGTGGTCTGACACTTGGTGGCTGAGTTGCTGTGGTTCCTAAATGCTTCAGACTTCCAGCTGATGGTGGAATATGTAGGAGGGAAGAAATGTCACCAGCTGACTTGTTGCAGTGATGGCATCCTGTTACAGTACCACGCTGGAATTCAGTGAGCTCTTTAGCGCCACCCATTCTTTCACTGATGTTTGTAAAGGCAGACTGCATGGCTAGCTGCTGGCTTTAATGGGACTGAATCAAACACCCGGATTCAGTGATTAACAGCTGTGGCAGTGTGCATTTTCCCATATAGTGATAGCAGCAGACCTCTACAACGCCTCCTGCAGGAGGATGGACTCATTTGCCTGCCTGCCTGGCCACCAGCCAGTCACTCACAAGCTCTTTCAGAGTAATAATGTCCCAGATGAGATATCGTGGAAATTATAGGGATCTTATGAATCTCACTTAGTCTGGCCCCTCACCCAGGACCAATTATCTTTGGAGCCCCTTTCACAGGCAAAACACCACCACTACAGTACTCAGTCAAGGACCCAGTCCACAGTTCTCGGGGGGTATGTGGGAGAGGACACATAAGTAGTGCTAAAAATCCTCCTTTTCATTGTATTTTTTTTTTTTTTGTGTTGCGTTGGTTTGGTCTCCATGGTGTGTAACAAACAGCATGTCCCATAAGCCTGGGTAGAAGGCTGATTCAGTCTACCTCTACTGCTGAAAGACAAACTGCTCCAGAAAAAGCAACATAATTAACACACATTTAAGTGACAGGACTCAATGGTTCAATTAGTCTGTGTCAGCTTATTATCTCGGAAAGCGGCAGCCCAGAAGTTCTCGATAAATCTTTACTCGGGGTTGAACTTCATTTCGTTCAGTAAACAAACCACCAAGCGCGCCTTTTGCAAAGATTCACAGATGAAGCCGACTGCTGATAAAAGATGATCGGAACAGCGTGGCATTTCCCACAAATATTTTTCATGAAATTTCAAGGAGGCGAGACGGAGCCGGTGAAATAACCAGTCACCGAAATGAATGTTCCCATTCATGGTGTTCCATCTTTAGTTTAGGCGGCTGCTGCCCATCAGGTGTAAAATGAGATGCAAAACAGCAGCAGGCAGGCTTGATTTGTATAAAGGATGCAGCTGCTCGTCTCGTCACTTCGCTGTTTATGAGAACATGTCCATTTAAAAATAACCACAGAGCAGTTAAGTGTGCTTGTTCTTCCAGCTCAACACATGCTTCACAGATGGGAGTTGAGCAGGTGAACTGTGACTTTTACTTCAATAAAAACACTAAATATAAGAGCAGAATGTGCGCCTTCTTTCTTTTTAGAACAACTTTTCATCCGGGAAAAAATAGAATCCGCTTGAAATCTTCTTTTCCTCACATTAAGAGCTATTTCCCTTCAGTTTTTCCATGCTTAGTATAGACCAATGACTGTGTGTAAAAGATGACATCATGGCTCCGCCTCCTCCCGCTGTACAAAAAGTGGAGCTGCCATCTTAAAGTTTTGGAGTCAGCATCTGCGCAGGTGTGATTTGGGGCGGAGTCACTGTATCAGAACTCCCGCCCACACGACCTTTTAGGACATGATGTAGAACACGCCCTCCGGAAAAGATATACACCAGATTGGCAGTCAGAGCTGTCAATCGTGAGGTTATGCCCATTTTTAGAGCATTAAATTACAAATTCAGACTAAGTCAGCCTGATAAGAACTGCTCAGAAAATATATCTGAGGAGAATTATTTTATTTTTACGAGTCTAAAAATGGGTTTCGTCACAGCTAGAACAGCTTCCACTCTCCTGGGAAGGCTTTCTACAAGATATTGGAGAGTGTCTGTGGGAATTTTTGTTCCATCATTCAGAAGAGCATTTGTGAGGTCAGACACTGATGTTGGACAAGAGGGGCCGGCTCACAATCTCTGTTCTAGTTCATCCAAAGGTGTTGGATGGGGTTGAGCTCAGGTCTGTGTGGGCCAGTCAAGTTCTTCCGCACCAATCTCATTCAACCATGCCTTTATGGAGCTTGCTTTGTGCACTGGGGCACTGTCATGCTGGAACAGAAAAGGACCTTCCCCGGGAAAACAACCCCATAGCATTATTCCTCCTCCACCAAACTTTACAGTCAGACAGGTAGCATTCTCCTGGATTCACCAAACCCAGATTCATTCATTAGACTGCCAGACAGAGAAGTGTGATTGGTCGCTCCACAGAAAATGTTTCCATTGCTCCAGAGTCCAGTGGCACTTTGCTTTACATCACTCCATCTGATGCTTTGCATTGTTCTTGGTGATGTAAGGCCTGCATGAAGCTCCTGGTGCTCAGTCTCTGTCCACATGTTAATGCCAGAGGAGGTTTGGAACTCTGTAGTTATTGAGTCAGTTATTGAGTGTTGGGCACTTTTCCACACTATGCTCCTCAGCACTCGGCGACCCCGCTCTGTAACTTTACGTGGTCTGACACTTGGTGGCTGAGTTGCTGTGGTTCCTAAATGCTTCCACTTTGCAATAATCCCACTTCCAGCTGATGGTGGAAAATCTAGGAGGGAAGAAATGTCACCAGCTGACTTGTTGCAGTGGTGGCATCCTGTTACAGTACCACGCTGGAATTCAGTGAGCTCTTTAGAACCACCCATTCTTTCACTGATGTTTGTAAAGGCAGACTGCATGGCTAGCTGCTGGCTTTAATGGGACTGAATCAAACACCTGGATTCA